>JAILXH010013489.1:0-16785 GCA_023558415.1 Piaractus mesopotamicus | reverse complement strand
CACACACACATATCAAATTATAAGTGAAAACTGACATGAGTCTTTATGTCAAACAATAACATATTAATTGTTTGTCCAGTGTAGGACAGCAAATAAAAACCATCACACAGTAGTAAAATATGAAACATTGTTTCTGAACTTACAGCTTCACCAACTGTTAATGTCAATTTATCAATTGACGTCTGAAAGATACTAATAAAATCTATGTAAACATGCGGAACAAAAAGACAAAATTTACTTAAATTTACTTTGTTTACTAAAGGTGGCTCAGTTGTGACACCGTGTTACAACTAACCCCGCAGTTCAGAGGTTTTACTTAAACCTAACTAGCGCTTGCTGTGAGCTTGTCACCTGCTTCAAAATGGTGCTACATTGTAGGCAATGAGATGGTGATTAAAGTAATATAAGGTTGGATTTTGTGATCAGTAACCGAAAAAAAAAAAACATGCCCTGAAAACACTCTTTGGCACAGATTTCTTTAAAACGCTGAGGAATTGCTCTGAATTTTGGCAGGAGACTGTGGCTGGGAAATGTGGTAGTGTGGCCAGAAGCTCATGCTGCTTGACCTTCTTTAACAACGTAGTTAGGTTGTCCGCGTTAGGTTGTCCCCCGCACTCCCCTAGTTCACTGAAACACAATAACCGTCGTGGTCAGAATGCGTAGAAATGTAAAATGCAAAAAAACAAAACTAACAAAACAGCAATGAATGCTGGGAAGCTCCACCTCTGTCACTACAATATTTAATGACACACTGCTCAAGACTGCACAAAGTATCAGTTTCCCAATATGCTTCGCAAATAACAACTAATTACTGTAAAACCCAACTAACTTCTTTGACAAGAAACGTGACCTGTATCTCCCACAATGCATCAGTGTTTTACAGCAATCTGCTGTATTGTGACAGCTGTGAAAGAGTCAGAGAAGGCTGTGGTTAAAATGTTTAATAAGGGCTAATCCAGAATCATAGTACAAAAACAGGCAAGGGTCCATATACAGGCAAACGGAGCAATGCAGGCTAAGCTAAAACAGAATGAGAGAACAGGAGCTAGAGGTCAATACACGAAAGAGAAAACAGAGCAGAAAAGGGGCAAAGCTGGAATCGAGCACGAGAAAACAAGCAAGAAAACAAACCGGGAAGTCAAACACAGAAATAAAGGCTTGGTAATGCACAGTAGACTGAAACAATACTTTGCAATGAGGCTACGGACAGAAACAGGTTATACAGGCACTAGAACAGGTGTCAGCAATCAATAATCAGGTGAACAGGAGCATGGATAGGTGGATGGTTGAGAGTCTGTGGTCATGTAATCCCCCAGAGGATTCTGGGAGTTGGAGTTCTGAACAGAGTGAGGAGTTTTAGTCTCTGCTAAGAAGGCAGGAGGCGTGACATGTATTTATGAAATACAGCCAATCAAGGCAGAATTCCTGCTGTAAATTAATATCAGTTCTTTACAGAATCCCTGTTGACTCAAAGCATAGAAGTCCATTGACTTCTATAATAAATGTGGCAGACAGATTATTCCTTTAAAGAGCCATTAAGTGAAGAGTTCTTAATGGAAGGTGGTTTTTTGTACAGCATCACTCCCAAAAACCATTTCAACTGCTAAGGGCGCCTGAGATGTGATCTGATTCCATATCGTTTTCAGCTTTCTGACAAATATCGTTTCCGTACTGATTTCAGTTTCCTCACGGCCATGTTTTGACACTTTTGCCTGCTTTTATTTTTATAATCATGTTGTTGGTACTTGATGCTTTCAAGGCACAATTCTTTCTGACCTTGTGAAGCTCCTGTAGGCCTAATTTTTTTCTATCCTTTCCTTGACTGCGGTGCTAAAGGCTACAGCTCATCTCCAGAAGCGCACCAGCCAGAGAGCTCAGACAGCAGTAGCCCAGAGCTTGTCAGAGGAGACGAGTCCAAAAATAGGCCAAAGCATGTCTCTACGTGTCTGTGTGTAGCTCACATCGATCCTTAAACCAAACTGCCTGGTCCTTCTGGGAGGAATCGGTTTCTACTTTCTCTCTCACTCACCCTCTCTAGCTCAGCTCCTTTATCCATCGAAGAAAAGTGAAACAAGAGCAAGAGATAAAGAAGAAAGGAAGTCACCTAACACCTCCTTTTTGTCAACTTCTCTTTCCTCTCTTTGTTTGAGAAGTGTGGGAGAGTGGGATAGGCCACAGAGAGAGACTGATGGAGTGAATAAGACTCTTGGTTGGAGCTTCTGAAGACATAGCGAGAGGTCAGCGCCTCTGCAAAGAATTTTGATGGAAAAGAAGAAAAGGGGTTCTTTGGAGTGATGCCAGAGTAGAACCTCATTTGCTTCCCAATGGACGGCTCTTTAAAGGGCACATATCTGACATTTTCCTTGTATTTAATTTTGTTTCGTCCCTGAAGTCCACTTACAGGATCTGTGTGATTTTATGTACCAATTACAGTTATGAGTCATTGTTTAATTGTTAACTGTTCTCCAATCTATTAAATCATGAAAATTAAGCAGGCTATTTCTGTTAGTGCATCTTTAAGACCAATATAGACTCACCATGAGAACAAACCTTTATCTCTACATTTGTAACTTTATAGGAAAAAGGCAAAACATTCTTAATGTATAATGGAAGTTGAGGTAAAAGGTTTTTAATTATAGTAAGAAATTAATCATGAAAAAAATAACACGATGGAAATGGTAGCTTAAGGTTTCAAATTATGCAAAAAGGTCAAAACAAAAATGGCGATACAAGTTTTTACGCAACAGCAACGAAATGTTAACCATATTGTTCTTCGTTTTATATTCTTCTTCTTCTTCTTCTCTTTTATTATGATGGTTGTGCATTGCACAGTTGCTCATTGCAAAGCAATGATTCCGATTGTGTGATTCGGGCTTATATACAGCTTTTTGATCGGATGCACGCTTTTCCGTATCTTCATTAAAATCCGACTTTTTTTCCTATAGGAATGAATAGGGTGAAAAATTTCACAACCATCTACTGTACTTTTCTCTTCAATCCTCTGCGTGTCGTTTTTTTCTACCCTCATTCCTCTCATAGAAACCCATTCGTTTTCACCCACAAACAAGGCATTTACTTTCCTTTGACTGACAGCCACCAAAGTGCATGTACACACTCAGGGCAGATACCCAAGCTCTAATCTACAGCTACATACAGCACTCCTCTGTGTGTCGTTTTTCATTCCTAGTTCCTCACATAGACTCCCATTCATTTTCAACAACATGTAGCTAACACTTGGCAACTCTCTACGAAAAACTAAACACCCCGTACACCATAGCAACTGCCTAGCAACACCTTAGCAACCACTTGGGATACCATAGTAACCACCTAGCAACAACCTAGCAAGAAGTGGGAACCATTTAAAGCTGTGCAACTATTCTGGAAATGCACATTTCAAGTTACCTCTGTTCCTATTGGTTGTTCTGTATTGCATCTGATTCAAAAAGCACTTCAGGCCAAAACACTCCTTATAACTTCAACACGAATGGGCAGAGCTAACCTGCTATATTGGCTGAATAGGAAGCTGTATGTAAATTAACTGCTTCTTGTGACATCACAAAAACAATTAGCTTAAAATGGGCCGTTTTGCAGACTGTAAAACAGAGTGAACACTGTGTTTTGATACATTAATGTTTGCATTACATGAAATAATTTTATTTTAAAAAGTGTAGAAGAAGTCATGACATAAGCCCTTTAAAAAGTTTTTGTAAGGTGTGAAGCATTTAAAGCAGAAAGACTGATATGGTGCATGAGAACATCAGCCTGGTTGGAACTTGTCTGAGACGCAGCGAGAGGTCGGCGCCTCTACAGACAATTCTGATGAAAAAGACAAAAGGCGTTCTTTGAAGTGATGCCTCAGAAGAACCTCATTGGGTTCCCTAAAGAATCGTTTGATGGACGGCTCTTTAAAGGGCTCTTATCTTGCAGCCTCCTTGTATTTTGTCCCCTGAGGTCCACTTACACAGGCATAAATCATTCTTTAATGATAGTTTTTCAAACCATTAAACCATAAAAATTAGGCAGACTGTTTCTGCTACTGTGCATTTAAGACCAGTATATGTAAATCCTCTCTGTCCTGATTGGCTGCTATGGATCGCATCTGATTCAAAAAGCACTTCAGGCTGAAACATTCCTTATAACTTCAACATGAAAGAGGCGGAGCTAACCTGCTACCAGCTGAATAGAAGGCTATATTTAAATGAATTCTTTTATGTGACAATACAGAAACAATTCATTTAAAATGGGCTGTTTTTGTAGACTGTATGGTCTGGAGAGTGAAAATTATGCTTTGAAACAATGTTCACATATTACATCTAACTCATTTCAAAAAAGTGAAGAAGAATTCATAATATGAGAAGTATTTGTGCAACGTGTGAAGAATATTTTTTAATGTTTAAAGAACCTTTACAGAATGTAATCTTGAGAAAAGACCACATAGTGGGAGAGACTGACATATTGCATGAGGGCACAGGCCTGGTTGGAGCTTCTCAGAGACACAGCCAGAGGTTGATGCCTCTACAAACAATTTTTGCTGGAAAATGCGCCGCTCGCGAGCCGCCCCCTTCTTCATTTGTTTGCTTGATATTCTGTTTATTCTCGCTTGCCGTTTACAAACATGAGTCGAACAGCCTTAAAGGTTTCAAAATCTTTATGCATTCCCTTTTCTACTCGCTGTCCCACTGGAGAGGGCCGAGGCTCATCTCGACGCACTCTGAAGTGTGACAGAAGTTAGTGGGATGTTGGGGAGGAGCTGAGTATTTTTACACTGAATAAAGTAGTTCAGTGCAGCCTGGTCGTCCATGAAAGTGGCGCCATCGAAATCCCTGGAGGATGGAGCTTCACTGCCTCTCCGGTCCTCCAGGGGAAAGCTCCATTCCTCCTCTCAGTAAAAGAGGTTTAGATGCTCTCAAATGAACAGCGCATTTAAAATAACAAGGTCCTGACCTGCGGATTCACACTCAGCTGGTGTGTGTTAGCGTGTCGGCCGCTTGTGTCACCTGCAGAGATGGAGGCGATTTGTTTTGTGCTGTCTCAGGGGAGACTTGCTCGATGTTGCGTTAAACCTCTACAAGCCAGACTGCTGGACTGCTCCCTGAGTGTTTGAGTGGATCAAGGTGAGGTCAGCAGTCTGAGTGGCTAATGATGGTGGCTATTTTGTTCCAGGCATGGAGAGATTCATGATTTCTAATGCATTATCAAAACTGATGTGTTGCTAATGCTTAGAAGCCACAGGTATCATCAGCATGAACAAAAGCATAATGATATTATTTCATACTCGTAGCTCATTACAACGAGTTCTGCTGAAAGTGCAGATTCTAAACTTTTAATCGATACCAAATTTGTGTTCATAGGTAAAAGAGGAGATTAGAGACGCCACTGATCTGATGCCAGGTAGTGGCACTGGGCTGATATAAGCAGAAAAGTATTGGATAAATTAATGAATCCAATTCAATCCTATAGCAAATCTATCCTGAAAGTGTGGCAGTAGAGTGTTTGAGTAGTTTGAGCATGATATCTTTCTTTTAGATGCCCATCTTGTGTGAAGAGCTTACATTAAAAAATGCTCATTTTAAAGGAAAAAAAAAATTAAAACACAATTAAGCATTCAGAGAATATATATTTACAATAACTGTGTTATGAACTATTTAAACTCAATGCATTAAATGAAATATAAGTTTTGAGATAGTAATACGCTTTTTATTGGGAGGTGTCTGTTCCAAACTCTAACCCTAAATTTCAACTTGTAAAAATAAAAGTTTTTTTTTTTTTTTTTTTTTAAAGATCTTTTTTGATCACTTTTCAAGTAAAGTCATACGATTTAGAATTATCAATCTTAACATTTTTATATCAGTACCAAAACACAGAGAGTTTTAATCTATGGGCAGAGGCTTATTTTAGCCACACCCCTGCATTTCAAAGCAGGAAGTGAGGCTACATCCAGGTCCCTTATGGTCACATGGTGAGCAATTAGATCCCATTGTTTTGAAGTAAATGTGCCAAAAAGTCTGAAAATTGGTGTGTAACCTTAATAATTGTCACTACTGGCACACATTTTCTACAGTTAAGTAAACCTTTTTGTGTTTTAATAAAAATATTATGATTTGAAGTGTTCAACTGTTCAAAGCTATGTTTGCTAGGCATGTCCTGGGTAGCATTTTTGCTCAAAATAATCTACAATTATCACTGCCGAAACAGTCACTACCGAAACTGTTTGTTTAGTTAGTGACAAAATAGAATGTTACATTATTTGTAAATTTTAAAAAAATGTTGTATATTTTGTTAAATTAACATAATTGAAGTATATACAAACCCCCATGGCAAGACTGACATCATATATTTTATAGTTATTAATGAGATAAACCTATTATACATTCCTAAACAGCGCAGGGCACCCCAGCAGGCCTAGTTTCAGTCAACGTGTGACAATGAGCTGTGTTAGTTGTCTGCAATCTGTAGTTTTGTAAAACTTTTCCAGTGCTTTTATTTGAAGAGACCGCTCTGTCCATCTGCAGAAAACCTCAACAACAGGTTTAGCACCCAAGCTTAATCCTGAGTACTTTCCTTGCAGCTGTTGGTACATTTGATAACGATGTCAGGACAACAGTATTTTGTTGAAAACACATACAAGCAGCTGTTTGAGAAGTCAGGACACACCTACCACCAACATTTGAGACAACAACATTCTGAGTGTTAGAAATGACTGAGTGCTGTCATTCTTTAAACCATAGTTGGCTACTCTGGAGAACCATGGTACTGTTGTAAACAAATGACTATGGATATGGGAAGAATAAGAAAGACAATAACAAGATATTAAAACAAACTACAACTTGAACACAAACATTCACTTTAACAAATTCAATCACCGAACTTAATGACATAACTGATTACAATTCAGTCCATAATCAGAATTAAAGTTACTATATCAGAAAGAATCATTAGTAGTTTTAAAGGGGTGGCCGGAGTGGCCAGTGGCTACCTTGAATGAGGTGGAGCCAAGGAGTGGCCAGGGGTGGCCAGGGCCCACACTGCTTGAAGCTTAGCCACCCTTCTGACCACTAAAGTTCAACAAAATAGACAAGACAGTCAGCCTCTCAAAATAAATAGTTCCCTTTTTGATGAGTTCTAAATGCTTAATATGTCACTGTGCAAAACTTGTGTGAACATAAAATTCCTGGGGGGCAGCACAGTTTGATTCCATCCGTGGTTTTATGAAATGGCTTTAAAACCCCAGCCTGATCGCACTCAAGCCCAAACTTTTTTGCCTCCTGCTTTCAGTTGACTTCATTACAATGCTTCAGTGCAGACTTTAAAGTATTCCGGCTGCGTCACAAACTGCAAACTACAGCACTAAATAGCAGCCTCTGTACATTAGCTTATTTCAGTCTGTGAAGTACAATAAATATAAAGCTGTGTCATAATGAAACATCCACATTACAGAAACAATGTAGCATGATACACTCTATGGACAAAAGTATTGGTACACCTACACATTACACCTACAGGAGCTTTTATGGCATCCCATTCTAAATCCATGGGCATTAATATGGAGTTGGTCCCCACTTTGCAGCTATAACAGCTTCCACTCTTCTGGGAAGCTTTCTACAGGATTTTGGAGTGTGTCTGTGTACATTTTTTGCCCATTCATTCAGAAGAGCATTTATGAGGTCGGACACTGATGTTGGACGAGAGGGGTTTGTAGGGGCGTGTACTCATGGGCCCAAGCCACTAGAGGGCCCCTGCGAGCGATTATTAGAAAATCTAAACAGCTGTTTTGACTCAAGGTGGGAACTTTACTAACAGGAAAAATTCACTTAAAAAATTTACCTAGCAGCAAGTGATGTGAGCGAGAACAATAAAACCAAAACTATTTCATTATAATCAGCAGAGAGTGATGTGACACGGCAGGCCGTTTTTGGCAGACACCCCGTTTTTGTTGGACACCTTGTTTTTGTTGTTGTTATTTCGCATCGCTCTGCAATTCCACCTTAAAATGAATCAGAAGAAAATCTTTCATGAAGTGGAAAAGAGATGGAACTTATTCAAACAAATTAAAGAAAAACACACCTAGCTGGTAAAATGCTATTTAAACTGTGTAGATTAGACCACTGATGTTAAATGCGGAGATAAAATATACCCATTACAAACACAGCGTAATTTTGTGTTACGGCCGATCACAATCCAGAAGCTCTTCACGTTTTTCCTAATCACCAGTTTATTTTTCTCCTCCAATCATTGCTTAGCAACCATTACACTGTCCTTCATTATCTCATTCAAGCTTTCAGGTTTTTAGCAGTGAACTAGTGTCCCTGTGAATATGAAGTGCCAGGTATTTAAAAGATGTGCCTGAGGGGTCTGTAAAAGTGAGACCTGAAACTTCGACAGAGTAGAAGACGCCTATTTCCAAAGCAAAATATAAAGTGTCACCCATCCGAGTAGAGCTGATTTGTCCTTGTCGGCAGTGATCTGCATCATTAGAGGTTAGATATAAATGTAAAGAAAAGCCAAACATTTCCCCACCCGCTGCGGCAGTATACTTTAGCTAGTCTTTAACTTGTTGTGATATTGTAACAAAATCAATGACCACTCAAACATTTGGGCCCACCAAACATTTGTGTCCCATAACTTGATGATCCGGGCCTGACTGTGTGGCCTTAGACGATTTCTTTTTCAAATCTGACTTTGGCTAATGATCATCAACTCATATAGCTCATTGACAACTTGATGGAAAAGATGAAAGTAGGGCGCATAGTTTTCTGTTTCTAAATAATAATAATAATAATAATAATAATAGTAATAATAACAATTTCCTGTTAAGCTAAATATGATTACATGCATACTTTAATCTCAATTTTATGTTTAAAAAGCTGTTTTCATTTGCCACCTCAATAAATTCACAGGGTGTAACCTGGCCACCCTATTGTGAAAGTTCTGGCTATGCCCCTGCCCCAGAATTCTGATTGGCCATGCCAAATTGACTGCCACATCATTGGCTTCCAACTCGCTGTGGGGCTGGTGTTTGTGTCTTCCACCAGTACTGTAGAATACTAATTCACATGTTTCTACTTTGTTTCTTACCTGCTATGTGTTTATGGTGAGGAGCATTGTGATTCATGGTTCATAGTTCATTCACGGTTGTTCTATTACTTTTCTGTGCTGACCCACCGACAGACAACTGCAGTTACCCAGGAACAGATGAAGTAAGTATACTGAGGTTACATAGAATCTGGAAAATGCAATATCACACGTTCCTTTTGTGTTACCTGCTAACAAAACATGTTCACTTAAATATAAAGCACAGATCTGGCGAAAGGTTCAAAAATGAGCTCAGTGATGGAAGAAACTCATATGATGGCTGTGTCTGAAATATGATAAATGCTGCCTACTCAGGCAGTATTCTGAGGCAGGAAGGCACCCAGTCATGTTCGAATTGACTGTTTGTATAAAACACTACCTGCTGAGGTTCCTCCGTTTGTTCTTTGTTTTATATTCTTCTTTTTTTATTCGTATTTTTCTGCCGGATTTTTGCCACATGACTCATCATACCGTTTTTTTTTTTTTCCATAGGAATGAATAGGGTGAAAAATTACACGACCACCTACTGTACTTCTGCTCAACCGAAAGACACCATTTCACATATACTACCTCAGGAAAGGCCCCCGAGCTCGAATTCAGTGTTGTTCTGAACCGCACTCAACAATCTGTTTGTCATTTTTTTCCATCCCTCGTTTCTCCTATAGAGTCCCATTCATTTTCGCTCAAACCCCAGCCCTGTTTTTACCTGTGCCCAACAGACACCAAAATGCATGTACTCACTCAGGGCAGGTCCCCAAGCTCTAATCCACAGTCATACTGACCCGCATTCGTCTATGTGTCGTTTTTGTCATCTCTTTGTCCTCACATAGACTCCCATTCATTTTCAAAAACATGTAGCTAACACTTGGCAACTCCCTACAAACAACTAAATAAACACCCCATGCACCATCGTAACTGCCTAGCAGCAATTTAGCAACTGCACGGGATACAATAGCAACTGGTTAGCAACAACTTAGCAGGAAGTGGGAACCATTTAGGCTGCGTAACCATTCTGCGCTTCTTTCAGGAAAGGCTGTGCATTATTGCGATTTTATCACAGGAAAGGTTGTTCTTAGGTACGACGCAAAGCAGGGTGCCTAAAAGTCCCTTCCCTGTGATAAAATACACATAAAACTGCTGAATAAGATGAATGTTTGGTCACCCATCACTGTATATTGGGGTCAATTCATGAACTTTTTTACTTTTTGTCATATAACAATGAACATATGTTATGTGCAAGGATTTTTCGTGCTGTGGTGCAGTAATACACAGCTCAGTTGTTGTGAGCAGTTATAAGTGTGCGTACATCGTGGATTTTACGATGTCTTTGAACACAAGTCAGCTCAGATTTAAGGACTGGAACTATCCGTTTTATAAATAATCATTTATTTACATTTAAACAGTATAACAAATTCATTATACCAGTGTATTGTTTTCAGAGTAAATCTGTTTGGAGAGGACAGTGACTAGATGGAATCTCAAAGCCTTTGCAGTCAGAGCTGCTTTTGTTGATGACGTGAATTGTGATGTTAAAGACGAATATGGTGTGTATGCGTGTGTGTGTGTGTGTGTGTGTATGTGTGTGCGTGTGTGTGTGTGTGTGTGTGTGTGTGTGTGTGCACCCCAGGCTGTTTGTGGAAGACAGGAGGGATGTCTCATCCACAGGATCTCTGACCAGTAGGGGGGGAGGAATAAGAAGTGACATCTTCAGAGCCGCTCACTCTCTCCCAGCTACAAAGGACATGCACATGGCAAGGAGACGTCAGCAGCATCTTTCACACACAAACACGCGCAAAGACTTTAGCACTGGCAGACACATCAATACTCACAAGTGCTAACACATACAGTCCAGTAATACAGGAAGGATTAGCACAGTGTTTTCATTAAATGTATCGGATCTACAGAGGATGAAAGGGTTTGTGTGTCAATTAGCACTGCTGCGACACCACTGCTTCCATTCTAACAGAAAGAGAGCTATGATCATCAGAGAGAGAGAGACGTGCTGCACTGTTCCACACAGGATATTCACAATATGTTACACCTGTCATATGTATGGATCATCCTAGCAAACTGGTTCAAAGTCAGTTTAACTTGGACTTTAGGCTAAAATCCTTTTGCTTTGAGTGACCCGATACCATAATTATGTTTATTTTATTTAAATAAATAATTGGACGTTCCATTTTTTCACTAACATGACTGGCACTTTTTTTAATTCACCATGAGATGGTGATCTGAAAAAATAATTTAAAAATGGTATATTTATATATGCAATCAACTCCATAATTATTGGCACCTTTTATGGACATGGGCTAAATCTTTATGTTCTTGGGTCTTCTGGTGTGGAGTGTCCTCTTCAAAAACATTACAGGTTCTCAGCTGTGCTCAAATCTGGAGATTGGGAGGGTCATTGCAAAACTTTGAATCTGTGTTCCTGCAACCATTTCTATGTGGATTTTGATGTATGTTTGGGTCGTAGTCTTGCTGAGTTCCACCCTCAGCCAAGTTTGACCTGGTATGTAGTAAAATTTATTATGCAGTTCATTTTCATTGGAGAACCTGGACCACTAGTAGCAAAACAGCACCAAAGCATCAACAGTCTACCATCATATTTGACAGTGTGTGTCAGACGCTTTTCATCGAATGCAGCCCCTTTTTTGGGCCAAACATGATGATGGTGCGCAAGATCAAAAAGATCGAAAAGTTCAGTCCTTTTAGTTCCAATGACATTTTACAAAGTTCAGGTGCTGCATTTTGTGGCTTGCTCTCTTCTTTTGTGGAACTCTTCCAAAAAAGCTTCTGGTCATGGAGGTGGTGTCTGAGAGTGGATTCTGAAATTTGAAAACCTCAAGATTCAGCTAAACTCTGCAGTTCTGACATGATGATCTTTGGATTCCTCTTTGCCTCTCTTTCCATCCTCCTCACTGTATGCGGCAGTGTGTTCATGTGTCCTCTTCCTGGCAAATTATCAACTGTTCCATGCTTTTCAAACTTTAGTTTTGTCCCGACACTAATTTTTATACCCAATTTGTAATCTGTGCAGGTTCACAGCCTTCTGTCTCAGAGTTGACAGCTCTTTGGTTTTGCCAAGTTGATGGATGACAAAGGGATTTTACATGTGTGTAACCTCATGTTCATACCCCAGGAAAATAGTAGATGGTCCCAGACAACAATGGAGTAAAAAGCAAGATTTTGCCCCTTAAAGATGCAAATTTATTTTGTTTTATTTAAAATATTTATTATGGTTGTCAATGTTTGCCACATGTGCTTTGAAAAAAAAAAACAACAACACTGTTCTTAAAATAAAATAAAACTCTTGGAGTAATGATTGCAGTTAGATAAACGGTAAGCAATTTCTCCAAACATTTTTAAGAAACATTTGTATATTACATATATTGTTTATTTTGCCTGACAGTTTTTACCCAGTTTCTTAAGGGGTGCCAATAATTACAGTGTTGACTTTAAATAGAGAGTGCTGTGCAAAAGGCAACCAACAGTATATAAACTATAGAAACAACGCATAACATTAGAATAAATGCAACTAAACATAACTATGGTGAAACAAGACAAAATAACATTATATCAAACATGAATGATTAACATTTCATTAACTCTTCTCAGCAAATTGATATTTTGGCAGAAAAACATCAACTTTTATTGTTCAGGTGGAGAACAAAGGGGTGCAAAACTTGTCAGAGCAATGTTATAAAGCTCAAATTTGTCAGAGATGTCTTGCATTTTAGCATGATCTCAAAGTAATGTGGGTTTACTATATCAAAGACCATCAATAGAACGACTGGCAGCCTTCACAAACAAGCTGCCATGCTTTTCTTTATTCTAGATGAAAAGGCGGCTGTGACTGTAGTTAAAAAACGCTGCCTTTCACTCATCAGAGAACCCTGCTTGACTAACCAGAAGACTGGCAGGCAGCTTGACTAGCACACCTGTGTTTGAATGCTTTGTGCCTGAGAACACTGCAAAAGGTGTGTTCAAAAATTAATGTCGGTTTCACAGGAATCTGCACGAATCTGACTCTGTATTGGTGAGATAGCATGTGTGACGAGTAATGCGAGGAGCACAGCGGCATCAGTGAAGAGTAAACTCTGTAGTTGGTACAATAAACAAACTAAATAGCTTAGATTTGTGTTATTTTGGCTGAGACATTGACTCTGTTAGCCCAGCACAGGAGTGTCAAACTCAACCACTGAAAGGGCCATATTAAAAAATCTCAACAAATCTGTGGGCCAGAGAAAAAATGTTAGTATTTCGTTTTTAGCTAATGTTGTGCTACAACCCCAACTAGCCATTGTTTATTCAAAATATGCAAAAACAAAATATAGGCACTTGCAGTAGACCTTGAAATATTACATGAATACTTGAAACATTCAAAATGTAAATGACCCCCAGGAGCTCGGTCTTTTAAACCTACTTATTTGCTTGAACTAGACACCTGCCATCTTTTCTTTGCTGCAAGTTCATAAATACATTTCTGAGCTGCTGAGCTAATGTTAAGTGTTTATATTGGTTGAACTGCAGCTGAAATGCATTTTGGTGAAATGACTTACGTAGAATTGTGTAGAATTGTCTAGATTTGAGGTGTAACTGCTGTCCCATAGACTGTTGTTGGGGTAGGAGAATCAGCGCACACAACGTTGTAGTGCATGCTGGGGACTGTAGTGCAGCACCCTATGAAACAGGCTAATATTAATAGAAAATTTAAATACTTTTGCGGGCCGGATGGGATTGTGTCGCGGGCCTGATCTGGCCTGCGGGCCTCGTGTTTGACACATGACACATTTTAACACACTATTTTATCAAAAGGTGATGCAATCCCAATAAAACTGATGCATATTAAATATCAATAAGCAATAGCATTCATAACTAGTACACTGGCCTTCTTGTGTGACATGTGCACGTCACTAAGATTGACTTTACATGGTGAAACTTAGTTGCATGTTGTGAGTTGCCAACAACCTAATTTTCCTGCAGCTTAACAGCTACACAACGCAGTTCAAAAACGTTGCACACAACACTTTCCACAAGTTAGCCAAAATAGCAGCTCATACTTTTGATACACAATTTCATTCTTGCTACTAAAAAAATCATCCTTGAGGTATAATTTACATATCTATGGCATTTTTTATCATTTTTAAAAATAAATGTTCAAGTAACCATTACAATTATAGCTTACCTGATGCCTTTCCTAGAAGCACAAGTTTATTGAGGAGAACATCTCAGGTTCATCTTCTGGATTGCAAATGAGTCTGAGCTCTGTGTTAAATTAGGGGGCATCAAAAGAGGTGAAAATGAATCTAGCTGTGTAGATCCTGATAACAGCTGGCTAAATATGAATAAATGGTGGCACAAGCAGCCATTTAAACAGCTGTTAGTGTTAGCTGGCTAGTTAACGCAGCTGATTACAAGTTAGCTTTGAGAAACTCATGTTTGTTGTCATGGCTCAGGAACCTTATCAACCTTCAGTCAGCTGGGGGAGGTTCTCCTTTTCAACCACCCAATAAACTAGTTTCATGAAGCTTATTCCATTAAGTTGACACGCTTGCAACTGTTGCAGGTGTGTTTCGAATTAGTTGCAAGGTACTACATGCAACTCAAGTGCGATGTATGTTTCAAGCAACTAAAGTTGCATCAAAGTTTCATCATGTAAAAGTAGCCTAAAGGTGTTTTTCTATCTCAGGATTTCAGAACCTTTGGCAGCAGAAAGTTATTGGCTATCAGTTCAATGCTGAAGGTTCATGTTCATGGTTTTAGTAACACTTGAAGCTGAAGCCAACAACAATTTAGCAAATTCTTTACCCTTCCAGGTGGAGATAAATCCACCAAGCAGTACTACATGACCAATACATTTTTACCAGAAAATAAAGTGGAATATTATGTTGATTTGCTGATTTGCTATTTTTTGTGCTTTTAATTATTATTGCTCCTTTTTTACCATTGTAAAAAGGTCACTGAGGTGACAGAACGTAACGTTTCATTTTCTTCTTAGCTTCACTTTATTTTCATAAGGAGTGTTTTCTCATGTTTTGACACATAGCTTGATTCTAAACATGATTCTCTGTAATTGTAGACATTTATGTGCGAGTGCAGAAAATATTATTTCATGTCAGCACAACTAAAGTTAGTGTCAAGCTAAAGTAAGAAATATTGTGAATGCATCAGTTCACACTATCAAGAGAAAAAAATCTGAATCTTTGCCTGAACCGTAAGTTCTGTTGGTTCCCATTTGGATCAGCTGTTGTTTTTGAATGTGCTCGGGAAAAAGACTCTGAACATCCCTCATTACTGTTACTGAACTCCTTAACATAATTGATTTTTCATCACAACACTATTTGGAGCTTATGTATGGTTCAGTACTCTAAATTAGGTTCTATCCTTCAGTTTTAGAATTATTGTTAAACTGTCTTAACCAGAGTAACAAGAATGTGTTATTGTACATCACTGCACTGGCTCAAGCTGAGCAAGTTAACTGAGCAGGATGAATCATTTAAGCAAGTGAATCATTTCAGTTTGTTCACCTGAAAGATTTTTTCAAGCAGAACGAATCATTTGTGAGTGACACATCACTAACATGCAGCCCTTTAATTCATCACCTTCTCACAAATGCTGCATGCTGAATTATGTGGTGGCACCACCTGCAGAAGGCCTGCATGAGGTCAACATAGAGACGCTGACTTGATAAAGTGATATGATGCTTCACAAGGATAATCTAAAGCAGGGGTGTCAAACACAACCACTAAAAGGGCCATATTAAAAAATGTTTTAGTTCGTTTTGTGCTCTGGGTCTGAGGTATAACCGCTGTCCCATAGATTGTTGTCGGCGTAGGAGAGTCAAAGAGCACATAATGTTGCAGTGAATGGAAGCATCAGTATGTTCTCACACACATTGTAAACCTGTGCTCACACTGCAGCGCTGTGTTTCTCTGTTTCCATGAATGTCATGGAAAACTTTTACTCTCTTGAAATACGAAGTTTTATCAGTTTGTCTTTCAGTTTGTAAGTAACACTGATTTTAATCCTTTTTCAGTCCCCTAAACATGTTGAAACAGGGAAATAAAATCCAGAGCACACTTTATTTGATATCTACTGTGAAACTAATAGATGCAGTACTGTGCAAATATCAGAGACCATCCTTCATTTAATTTCCAGTCCATTAAGTGTAGGTTATTGTTCTTGTACTTTTGAGGAGATATCAGATATTTAAGAAATGAAAATAAAGAAGGATAAATCAAAGGAAATTAAGAAATTAAGTTTTTTCAAAACTGTAGATAACTGTACTGCAAACAAAAAAGAAGAAATCCAGCAAAGAAGCTGCTGGTGTGCTCAATGGACTGACCACCCCAACGTCCAGACCTCAACATCACCGGATGTGTTTGGGATTACTTGGATTGTGAGAAAATGGAAATACAACCAACTTTTGAGACTGAGCTTTGGCGAGAGAGAGAGAGAAAAAAGAAAGAGAGAGAAATAGAGATTAGGGAAGAGACAAAGAGACAGAAAAGGGGAGAGACAGCTGGAGAGACAGAAAGAAGAGAGAAAGAGAGACAGAGAGGAAGGGAAAGAGCGAGACAGAGGGAGAGAGAGACAGAAAAGAAGGGACAAAGAGATGAGTGAGAGTGAGAGTGAAAAAATAAAAACAAGAGGCTGACAGAGTGAAACAGAAAGAGAGAGTGAGAGAGAGAGAGAGAGAGAGAGAGAGAG
>JAILXH010013481.1:2990-19872 GCA_023558415.1 Piaractus mesopotamicus | reverse complement strand
TCTCTCTCTCTCTCTCTCTCTCTCTCTCTCTCTCTCTCTCTCTCTCTCTCTCGGGCATACCCACATATGCACTCGTTGGGACTACGAAAAAGACATTCTGTTTAAAAAAATCACACTTTGTAGAAGAGCATCTAGCTTTTGGCAAAGAATTATTAAGCCTACTCAAGCTTTCATTCAATAAATACTGCTCCGATTTAAGTGCTGGCTCATGGGAAACGTTGATGTTTACTTAATCTCCTAATCTTTCAGACAGCTGACTTTGTCGTAGATTTTGCCTTCACACAGCATGTGGTGTGCCACAAGGGTTTATTGTAAGAACCATTATAATTCTGAGTCTGGTTATCTATTGTTGCTCATAACAAGCTGTAGACATTTCTTCAGTGGTCTCTAAGGTGTAAAGTAATGAAAACTAATATAAACAAAGAAAAAAAGAAAATGAAGAGGCACTATTAAGTAGGGGTGGACAATATGGTGATATGATAGTGCTATCCTGGTAGAATTGCATCATGATAAGATTTTATAAGCATGACTCAAGCTCCTACCTGTTTAGATATCATCCTTTTACCAGGAAATTACATGTTTGAAACCCAGTGATGCCAGAAGTGGATATAGCGATTTTTAATGTGGCAATACTATTATCTGTTCCAACTTATCAAACAGAATACATACTATTAAATTATTAAATGTCTTCAAATATCAAGATAGTTTTTTGCCACTTTGCCCAACCCTTCCACAACAACTCTGTCCTTCGAATTAGCACCAGGATTTTACTCTTTAGGAACGGCCCCCTAACATCTTGTTAATGGTTGAGAATGGTCAGTGAATTTATTTTCTGTACCTATACTGTGTCTTACAGTATCACATTTTTGAGCAAATTTCTTTCACCAAGTTTGTGTCATTGTCAGAATGACTTTGAGGGTGACTTTTCAAATCCATTTAAAATGCATTTATTATATGTGCAGTGTCTTTGTGTGTGGGTGTGTGCATTCTGTATGGCCCCACCAGATGGCCTAGGACAGAAGGACAGAGTACATATATAGCCCTTGGTCACAGTGGACCCACAAAAGGGCAATGTATTCCCTCTCTCTGCTGTCTCTCTCTTTGTATTCCTCCATCTAATGATTATTTTGTATTGTATATCAATTCTTAGGCAGCGATTTGGTGACTGGGGGTCTTTACTTGTAATGTCCAGTGCTTGGTGAACCAGATGCCAGTATATGAAAATAGAAATCGCAAGTCAGATATTTGGAGTTGAAGAACATATACAGGCCAACAATTCAGTGAAGTGTCAATTATATGCTTTAACACAGCGGTATAGTTTAATTTTAGGGCTGTCACTATTGATTATATTGGTAATTGAGTAATCTAGGGACAATTGCATATTACATAATTTAGACCTCAACAATTATAGAATATTTTCTACAAACCCATTTTCAAAAAGTTGGGTTACTGTGCTAAATGTAAATAAAAACAGAATGCAATGTTGTGCAGATCATTTAAACCCTATATTTAATTGAAAATAGGGCAATACAACAATACAAATGTTGAAAGTGGGAAATTTTATTGTATATTTATACGATTATAAAAAAGAGATCTTTTCAATGTCTTTATAGCTTCTTGTAGACAAACATTTGCTTCGGTCTCTTGCTGCTAAGATATTGCTCCTGAGCAGAAGACTTTAGTAATCTCAGTAAAGTCACACATTGTGCTCAGATTTGCCAAGATAATACACCAACCAGTCACTTTATTAAGTTCACCTCCTTGTTTCTACACTCTTAGTCTATTTTATCAGCTCTACTTACCATGTAGGTGCACTTTGTAGTTCTACCATGACAGACTGTAGTCCATCTGTTTCTCTGTATACATTGTTAGTCCCCTTTTACCCTGTTCTTCAATGGTCATGACCCCCACAGGACCATCACAAAGCAGGTATTATTTGGGTGATGGATCATTCTCAGCACTGCAGTGACACTGACGTGGTGATGCCGTGTTAGTGTGTGTTGCGGTGGACTACAGTCTGTAAAGTCTGTAGAACTACAAAGTGCACCTAGAGGGTAGGTAGAAGGCTTAATGAAAAGGCTTAATAAAATGGCCGGTTGGTGTAATGCTTGTGTTTATCTGCAACTGAAACTCTTTATCTCTCCTTTGTCTTATATCTCCTTTTTGACATGCTATTTATCTTAAAGAATTTAGGGGAATCACCATAACGTCTGCTGAGTTATCAAAGAGCAACATTTCAGCAACAAATTTTCCGCTGCGAACAGTGCTGTACTGCCTGTTTTAACATATGACTCTTCATAGACACTCATATCTTTCTTGCAACACAAGCTGTTGCTAATGACCGCAGACTAGTAATTAAATAGTTGCAAAGCAGCACATTTGATTTTGATGCATGGATCATAAAACATATTTTTGGCAAATCATCAGCGATTATTGATTGATTGATTGAATTAATGTGTAAATTTTAGATTAGTACAGGTTTAACATTATTTTTTACCATTTTATTACCAACTTCTTAATGTTACAATTATTATTTCTTATTTAGCACTTAGTACAACTTTACATTAGCATGTAATTTTTAGGTTAGTATAACGTTTTACCACAACATTACCTTACCACCTTACTACTGATGAAGTACTACCCAAACACCCACATGTTTAAATTGATGCGCTTCAGCCATTGCAGTGTGAAACCAATCGAACTAAATGAAAAAAGAGCCACATCGCAAAAACCCAAACTCTAGTTCAGACTTTAGAAAATGCACTAGTGCTGAAAACAACCTTAGTCAATATTTGTGGCTCCTTTCTCTTATCTGTGCTTAAAACTCTGACAGTATACTTGCGCCACATACACATACACAGATATTTCCTTATGATGTTGGCCATCATGAGACAGCGTCATGTGTTTGTTTGTTTTTTTTTGGAAAGGGTTGTTGTTTGTACGCCACCAAACTTGCTCACCATTACTATCATCAGTGTGGTGGTGCGATGGATGATGGAATATTGCACGAAATCTCACAGCCTTGTTTCTCAGATCTTTCCATCATCCGTCATACCCCTTTGAGTCACTTATCACTTTTCTAATCTTTCTGATGTTAGAATCTGACATTCAGCTATTGATAAAGACTACATCCTTTTTACTTGTAAATGCCATCCTGACATTTCTACCTGACATTCGTTTGATTTTTATCATGTTGTAGCCTTACTTTGTGCCTGCTTCCTGCGACTTGAAATTTGCGCAACAGGGAAGATTGGCTTTAAAGGCAGTTTCTTTAAAGATATATTTTTTTGGCCAAAATTATGTGGACACTGCTCCTAACTATTTAGTTCATGTGTTTGAGCCACATCCATTGCTAACAGGTACATAAAATCAAGCACATATCCATGCAATCTTCGTAGACAAACATTGGCAGTAGAATGGTTTGGACTGAAGAGCTCAGTGACTTTATACAAGGTACTGCCATTGGGCGCCACTTTTGCCAAAAGTCAGTTTGTGAAATTTCTGCTCAGCAAGATCTGCCCTGGTCAACTGTAATGGCTATGATTGTGAAATGGAAATGTCTAGGACAGAAGTGTCCAATCTTATCCACTGAGGGCCAGTGTTTCTACAGGTTTTCACTTGTGGATAAGATTGGACACCTCTGGAGTTCCAGACTGCCTCTGGAAGGAACATCAGCACAAGAACTGTGTTTCACGGTAGCTTCATGAAATGGGTTTCCATCGCTGAGCAGCTACACACACGCCTGAGATCACTACACACAATGCCAGGCATGGCTAGAGTGGTGTAAAACATGCCACCACTGGACTCCGGAGCTGTGGAAATGTGTTGTCTGGAGTGATGAATCATGGTTCACTATCTAAAAGTCTGGATTTGGCAGAGGAACACTACCTACAAGAATGCATAGTACCAACAGTAAAGTTTGGTGGAGGAGGGATAATGGGCTGGGGCTGATTTTCAGTGTTTGGGCCCTTTAGTTCCAGTGAAGGGCAATGTTAACACTACAGCATACAAAGACATTTTAGACAATTATATGCTTCCATCTTTTCTGTTCCAGCATGACTGTGCCCCTGCCTGTGCACAAAGCAATCTCCAAAAAGACATTGTTTGATGCGTTTGGTGTGGAGTAGCCTGCACAGAGCCGTGACCTCAACCTCATTAAACACCTGCGGGATGATTTATAATGGTGATTTTGACTGAATGTGTGTAAATTCCAAGACACTCTCCAAAATCTTGTGGAAAACCTTCCCAAAAGAGTGGGAGTTATAGACACAAGAAGGGGGGGCAATTACACACTAATGCCCGTAGCTTGGGATAGGGATTTCCGACAAGCTCATATAGGTGTCCACATACTTTTAAAAGTATCTGATAGTGCTGGATGGTATTAATATAAATAGGTATTTCAGTATTTTCCCAAGCTAACTTAGTCTTTGCTAAAAGACTGTTTTATAAACCTGACATAGCTGGCTTTGGACTGTTAATCACACATTTAAAGAATGCACATTTAGAAAATAGAAACGTACTATTTGTTTTGTTATTTGTGAATTTCAACTGTTGTTTCAAAATAATCTGAAACACCCAGTAAATGACATACCTTGTCATTATATTCACAGATTTAGTTCCTTCAATACCACTCAATACAACCAAACATCAGTATTGTTGTCTCACCAATACCGTTAAGCATGTATTGCTATTATTATCTAACTCTGTTCAGAGAGTCTCTCCTTTACTGTCTTCCAGTGATGAACAGCAGGCATCTGGCTGCAGCCTATCAAGTGGGCCAAGAGGGGGCGTGGCGGGGCTTATGATATAAACACACTCACGCTCAGTGACTGGACTTTTTTATGAAGATGCTTATAAATGATAAAGTGACTTGCCTGCTAATATTTTATCAAATAAAAAGCGCCACCTGTACTGATGACGTCTCTGCTGTGACCTTGGATTGACCGGACCAGATCCACACAATCCCCTTCTCTTTACTGGAAGCTGTCCAAGAGCTTTTTAGATAATGAGGTGGTAGTCTTCTTTCACTGTGTAAACCATACCCTCTCTTTAAAATACCAACACCTACTACTCACACTCAGTGTTTGACACTTGTTTGCACTGTCAGACCAAGAGGTTCAAGCGGCTTAAAATAGTTGAGTTGAACGGCCTGTCACTTAAAGACTCTGCTGTCCATCACTGCGATTACTTCATGGCAGATAACTAAAGGACGAGTTTACTATTTTTGAACCTAACCTCTGTCTGTCAGGTTGGGGACGTCCTGTTGTGTACACGCTGATTGGGTTGCTACTACACTAAAGGTAGGGGAAAAAAATGATACAACATAGTATTGCATAGGATTTTATGTGTCAGAAATAACAGTGACGAAACATGAAGATTAGAGCTAGGCCTTTAAATTGAGTGTTAAATGTGAAAAAATCGCCTCTACCATAATGCTAATTTGTGCTACCATCCCTGTGGGATCCTAGTAGTTTATTAGCGCTAAGCTAATGGCGATTTGCAGGAACATCTTTGGCCATTCTAGATTAAACTTAGACATTTGAAGCTTTGAAAAGACTCTACATTTTACCTTACAGTTTCACAGTGACTCTATCAGTAGTGAGCTCTGGTATAGAGATACAAACACTGTTTTCCATTTCTAACAACCCACTGATGAGGCTGTCGCTCATATTCACAGTCAGTGACGTATCTAGAACTTCCAGAAGGCCTGGAGTAATGTGTTTTCAAAATTTGATTGGTGGATAGTTACTGTAAGACATTAGTGCTTCTCTTTGCCTCTTGAAGTCCAAACTAATGGGAGAGTTAACTTAGCTATGTCTACCTAGATACCTACCAAGAAAGAGAAAAACAATTCCTGATGGGCAAACAATAGTACTACCATAGTACTTGCAGAGTTTAAATATAAACATGATCCTATTGGATAAAAATGAACTGAAAAATTACAGATGTATTTTTTTACTTCGCTGTAGGCCTAGAACCCCTGAGAACTCACCTCTGAGAAATAGCATCAATACATGGAGGCCTAGTGTGTAAAGCCCATTCTCAGACTGATAGGATGCCATAATGCATTTTTTGTTCTTACCGGTGAGACCAAATCTTCAGTCCTTGGTGTATCATACAGCAATAAGGGTCTTTAGGCAGGACTCCAAACCATTGTACCATTGTATGTGTACCATTGTAAACAACCCAAGATTAAAACACACTTGCTTGTCATGGACAAATACAGTACTGTGCCCACCCTTCATTTATTACATTTCCAGTCAAAAGATGCATTAAATGTAATTTTTTCAGGGATTATTTCTGACATAAGAAAGATATAAGACAATACACTCGCATAAGGAAGTTTCCAACAAAACCTCAGATGTAGATTATCTAAAAGACTTCAGACCTCATGATCAAAAAAGCACTTAGACAGCTTCCAGTAAAGAGAAGGGGACCTTTTGTTAACCTCACATGTGGAAAAAACTGTTCAAGTCTGGTAGACCACCAAAACTGTCACCATCAAATAAACAGCACTTAAAGCTTTCACCTTAAAGAGATAGGAAAAAATCAACCTCCACTCTTGCTCAACAGGTGTTTCTGTCCATCTTTTCACTTTGAGAAGAGAACTCAATGCTATGAGTCTGAAAGGATGTGTAGCTGTCAAGAAGCCCTTACTGAGAAAAGGAAATAGACAAAAAGTAGATCATTTGTAAATCAAAGAAAGATGTTAGTGTTCTCAGAACAGTGGACTGACCACCCCAGAGTCCTCAATATCATTGAATTTGTATTTGGGATTACTTGGTTTGTGAGAAGCAGAAAATGCAGCCAATGTCTAAGACTAAATTTTGGACGTTTGGAAAAATTTCCCTGCAGTTTTCTTGAAAACCTGAAAGCAAATCTCCCAACACAATAAATACTGAACAATTTCATATAATGCAGCCCTGTTTCACCTGCGTTGACGGCATCAAATTCAAAATCTGCATTAAAAAAAAAAAAAGAAACAACAAGAAATTCTTAGTTTCAACATTTGATACGTTGTCTTTGTACTATTTTCATTTAAGTATAGGGTTTAAATGATTTGCACATCATTACATTCTGTTTTTATTTACATTTTGCACAGCGTCCCAACTTTTTTGCATTTTTGTTGCATTTATTTGTTGAGGCTTCTGTGTAATTCTTTGTGAAATATGTTTTTTACTGTTTTTTTCCTTGAAAAACGAATAACTTGCCTTTTTGAATCGAAACGTCTGCACAGTACTGTATGTCACACACCTAAAAATTGTAATATCCATCTTGAAGCTTGTACTATTGTACCATGTTTATAGATAACAGTTTGTCATAGAGTGTCAGTAACTACACAAGCAAGTCTGTTTGAGTTTAGTTGGCATAACTAGCCTAACCGGGTGGGGTTGTGAGTGTTTGTAATAGTGTCTGTGCGCTCGTCCTGAGCAGCGCTGGTGGACGAGCTTCAGTGACTTTGATTAATGAAGTGATGGAGAAATGACATCTGTGGATGTGTGCGTGTGTGTGTATGTTTCAAAGGCTAAGCGCTTGTAAGAGCCAACTGACATCGCAACTGCTACCATCACCTCATTCATCACCCAGCTGATGGTCCTGTGTGTTCGTGTGTGTGTGATGATTTCTGTTCATAGTGTTCATGGAAATGTTCCTATCTGTCTAGACAAGCTGTTAGTAGATCTGCATCACTGCATCAGTCAGTATAAATGCTGCTTGATCTAATCGTTATGACCTTCAAAGGGATTTCAGCTTTGTAAATGCAGCAATAACACAAGTTATATCAATTATTTCTCACTCATAGTTCATGAAGTCAAGTGGCGAAATTCAATCCATACCACATTTGTGTTTGTAAGCAGAAAGGAGATAAGATATGAATATTAAGATATGAATCTGAGAAGTTATTTTGCGTGTGCAAAAAAAGATTCTTTTTGTATTTAATCTTTTTTCACATCAAGAAAATAGAAATTGTTTCAAATTTGCCAATACAGAATGCAAATTGAATAAAAATCTATACATTAATTATATAATTACATAATTACAAGTAAATAGTGTAGCAAAAGCTTATACCTCTATACATCTAAATGTTAAATAACTAGATGGTCATTGTTTGTACGTGTGTGTAAATGTAACTCTGTGTGTTAGTGTGTGTGTGTTAGTGTGTAACTGTGTATGTGTTTATGAATAACTTGTGTGTGTGTAACTGTGTGTAAGTCTAACACGTGTGTGTGTGTTTGTGTGTGTGAGTAAGTGTGATAGTGCCTGTGTGACTCTATAATAGTGTGTGTATGTAACTGTGTGTGGGTATATCTAACTTGTGTACAAGTAACTCTGTGTGTGTATCTCTCTGAGTGTGTGTGTAACTCTTTGTGTGTGGATGTGTGTGTAACTTGTGTGTGTGTCTCTGTGAGTGTGTGTGTAACTCTGTGTGGATGTGTGTGTAACTTGTGTGTGTGTCTCTGTGAGTGTGTGTGTAATTCTGTGTGTGGATGTGTGTGTAACTTGTGTGTGTGTCTCTGTGAGTGTGTGTGTACCTCTGTGTGTGTAACTCTTTGTGTGTGGATATGTGTGTAACTGTGTGTGTGTGTATTAGTGTGTGTGTACCTCTGTGTGTGTAACTCTTTGTATGTGGGTGTGTGTGTAACTCGTATGTGTAACTCTTGCATGTGTAAGTGTTTGTGTTAAAGAAAATGAATGAAATTAATAATTATGCCGTTAAATGTAAGTTTACTTGATCTAATTAAATACTAAAATTTTTATTAAACAGGCTACTGTGACCAGTATTAATACTACTTATTTTATTATTTATATTCAATGTTTTTATATTATTATTTGTAGTAGTAGTTGTGGTTTGTAGAGTAGTAGAGACCTGCAAGTTAACATTGTCTAAGATGTGCTTAAATGAGTGTATATGTTATGTAGTTAAAATTAATTATTGGAAACAAATATGGGATTTTTTTCCTGCATTTTTTTAAACTGGCCCCACTTGGAGAAGAACCTGGCCAGTGGCTCTTAAGTGTTTTGAGACCCCTGCTCTGTGATGAGTCATGTTCCGTCAGACAACTCTGAAAGACTTTGTTTACATCTCAACGATTTCACTATACAGAGTTTTTGCAAAATTGGTAGAATTCCTGTTCAAATTGTTCAACTTGATGGCCACCATGACAGATGCAATCTACTGATGATTCCCAATACTATCATCAGTCGGCAGCCGTCAGCAATCAGTGCAGTCTGTTCTGCCAGACTGACTGTGAATGTGTCTCTGAGAGAGTGAGAGAGAGAGAGAGAGAGAGAGAGTGTATTTGGCCCTATTCTCTTGCTCCCTATCTCCTTCAGCCAGCTTGAGGAGGAGCAGCAGTGATTGTGAGCAGTGCTGTGTTTAGGGACTCTTAGACAAAACAGCAGCATCTGAGCAACTACACAACGCGTGTGTAGACTTAAACACACAGAGGGGTGGGTGTGTGTTTGTGTGTGTGAGAGAGAAATGTGCTGATTGATGCTGAGCAGCTGTAGACACCAGTCTGGAGTTCAGCCAGAATAGACCAGTCAACAGGTAGACAAGCACTTACACATTTTCCAAATGCCCATATGAAAAATATTTAAAGGGCACATATCCCAGGGTCAGGGTTCATACGGTCATGAAAATCCTGGAAAAGTCCTGGAGTATAGAAATTTATATTTACAGGGCTGAAAATGAAAAGCGCTGTAAAAGTCGTTGAGAACTTTCTCCCCACGCAGTTTGTCGTCTTATCACATCTGAAACACTGAAAAGTCCAGATAACAAAAACACAGCGAGACTCGAGACTAATGTATCAGCATGCAGACTACCTATACTAACATTACTGTCATACCAAGACCTGCGTTACTTATATCTTCAGTACAGGTCACTGCGCTCTGTCTGCAGTCATCAACTGCCTCAGCTACATTAAAGGAGACTTTCATTAAAGTAGATTTTACGCTTTTTTCTCAGACTAATACACTTGCCTGTTCTCTTTGAAAGACATCTGTGATGAGTAGGGGGGAAAACACTTTCATTTAGCTTTTTTATTGTGTGTTTATACCTAGAATTTTCTCATCTGTGAAGAAACGTTGTTTTCTGGGCAGTGATTTTATGGTCAAATAAGAAAATACTTATTGGCCAACTACATGGGGGTATCACTGTGCAGAACACATGCGGGGGTGGGGTCATCATTGCGCTGCTGTGTATAGTTCAAAAATACCTGCAGTGAACCACAGCATTGTGAAACTATAGCGTACATAACAGAGCGGTGATACAGAACGCATATAAACAAGCTCAAGTTGATTTTTACACTCTGCTTGTTTACATGTAATAAAATATAACTTGCAGCATCATTTGTCATGCTTGGAACCAGCTTACTACCACTTCACAAACTTACGCTGTTTCGAGCTGTGAGGTGGAAAAAACTAGGCTAGTAACATTAGCTGACGTAATGGAGCATTTGTGGAGCGTTCGATTCGGCTTTAATTTAATGTAGTAATGGCAAAATGCTGAGTGGGTCAGTGAGAAATTTAACAGTGCTTGGAATCAGTCGCAAAGCGGAGTCAGAGAACACAAAGAGATGTTGCGGAGGGCCAGTTACCGACCAGGATGCAGCAGGATGCTTCTGAATGATAAGTGTTTATGCTTACATTCATAGCCCTGTTTTGCTCTGTGAGTGTATGTGTTGTTTATCAACGATGCTATCTCGCTGTCTTAGCAAACACATAGAAATTTAGCCTTAATCATCCTATAGAGACCCATCAGAGACATCTAAGCAACGTGCATTTTTCTTAAGCTTCGCCTACATATTACTTTTGTATCACTAAAATCAGAAAATTATTTTTCAAGAGCTTAGCCAAGATCTGACGTCTTCAGTCACAAAAGAGATGCAAACTGTATACTTGCCTATACAGTCTAGGACTTGAAAACATGACTTACTGGAAACCTGACGTCCAGTGACGGTAGTGCTGAGGGTGGGGTTGGTGGGTGTGGTTATTCTAATGCAGTGCAAGGCACTACTTTGCTGTGACATAGAAATAAGAAGAAAATCCCAGCGGTCTGTTGAATCACATATAACGACAAGTAATCCATATGTAAACTGGCAAGGAAAATGTAGGTTTGTTTACTTGGTCTCTTTTAAGAGATAACAAGCTAACACTCAATGTATATATGCAGTCTTTGCACTCAAAGTTATGAACTGACTCTTGCTGCATCTCTTCCCTAAGTGCTGCAGAAATTACATCAGGAGCTACTGACATTACTTATTTGGACGGGGCTAAAATCCCTAAGAAACATCAGTAGTCTAATACAGATATCCAGTTTCCAATTCCAGTCTAGTCCAGTTCCAATTAACAAGCACTTTATTTACTGAGTCAGGTGTGTAGAGTGTTGAAAACATAAAAATTTGCAGTGCATAGGGTGGCCAGAACTGGGATTGCTGGCTATCCCTGGCCTAACAAATACATTACCTCCCCTCACCATGTAAAACATATCCCCTCCAAATAGAACTTCAGCTAGCTAACTTATTTAGCTGGCTAAAGATATATGTCTTTGTTTTTGTTAACTCAATGAATTTTATAGATAAATGTAGTTAAATAGGGGACGATGGATAGTTTTTTTTAGGTATTCAGTGTTTCTTTTTTAAAATGTGGTGCTTACCATACCAGGGCCAAAATGTCAGCGTGTACAAAATTTGACAGACATCTTCATTTATGACTCCACATCTATTATAAGTCACAGCCATTCTGAAAACTTTGCCCATCATTTGTGTTCTGCTGGCTGAATAAGGGTGCATAGTACTTGGACCCCGATGATTGCCACTTGATATGCAGACGGTTGCAAGGTTCTCATTGTGGTTATGACAGTTCACAGAAATCCAATATTTTCTACATCAGTGTCAGACAAAACTAACATTTTTGGCCCACCATCCAAAAGCTGCTGAAAAAAAAAATCTGTGTGTGTGACAATTAAACTTCTCTGCTCATCAAACATGTCTCTCTTGTTTCTTGTTCTCATGTTTCAGTAACATTATTAGTTCTTTTTTTATTATTATTATTATCATCAGTAACATTATTAGTTCTGATTGACGTATAAAAAGGAAATACTGTGTCTGTGTGTTGGCACACTAAGTAGCATGATCTATGCCGTGTCTGGGCGAGAGGAGGGACTCTGTCTCAGAACCCCCCCACTCTCTTTTCTAAAATTATTATTATTATTCATTAGAATTCTATGCCAGCTTGTTTGACTAAAATGCAGTGATGACACAGTCCATGACTGTAAATGGTTAATATCGTGGTAAACTGAATTACCCACTGTGGGTACACGTTTGGCTGTGACCTTGCTAAAACTGTATAAAGTGCCAAGCCGTATATAGCTCACTGTACTGACTCATCTCCTTTGTAAAGGTCTCACTGAGTGTGTGTGGGTGTGTGTGTGTGTGTGTGTGTGTGTGTGTGTGTGTGTGTGTGCATGTGAAAGATGTTGATAACTGAGCCACTTGTTAATCTCTGAAGCTGTCACAACTTTGTTAAGTATAGTTTACTTAATGGAAAATATATTTGAGAAGCTGCTCTTATGAGTGTGTCATATGGCTCAATCATCTATTTACGTCTTCATCTTCCTCCCTCACTCCTTCTTTCTGTCCTCCTAGGCCTGGGCCAGGGCTGCCAATTCTTATGGTTTTGCCGTAAGACTCACAATTTTGGGTCTTTTCTATAGCATTAGACTCATGCCATATAAATTTATAAATGCCATATAAATTTAAATTCTAATGCAAAATTTAGATTTTGATTGTGGCTATTTTCGATCTATATTGTACCATCTAAAACTGAATTCTGGACTGAAATTGAATTTTAAGGTTTGTAGCAGAGAAATATAAAATCTGAAACTGAATTTTACGGTTGGTGATGTACAATTAAACATCTAAAATTCAGTTTCTAAAAAGCATTCAGTTTTTCGATTAACATTTGGGGAAGAGATTCTGTCTTCCATCTTCACTTTCGCCTGCAGGACACCTGGATGACCTTCTGTCCTGACTGGACCTTTGAAAATGAAAAGTTAGGATATGCACGCATTAGTAATTATCACTTATGAATGATATGAAACACAATACTGTGCAAAAAATCAGAGACCACCCTTCATTTATTTCATCTGCAAGCAAAATGAACATTAAGCACAAGTTGTTCAATTTTCAGCATCAGGAGAAAAAGCCGAAAACACGTATTTGACAAAACATTACGAAGCCTCAACAACTAAGTGTATCACATTTTTCAGTATGTAGTGTGTCCACTCTTTGCCTTTTTACAGTTTACATTCCTCCCACTTTCAGTTTTTCAAAGAAATATTAGAAGTTGCTTTTTCAGCTTGTCTTCTGATCTGAGCAATCCCAAATACTTTCAGTGATGCTGAGCTCTGGATACCAGCAGCTTCTCTTTTTGATTTGTAAATATTGTTCTTCCTTGCCTATTCCCTTTCCTCAGTAAGGGCTTCTTGACAGCTACACATCCTTTCAGACCCATAGTGTTGAGTGTCTCCTCACAGTGGAAGGATGGACAGAAACATGTGAGGATGTTTTCAGATCTGAAGCAGCTTGATTTTATCTCTCTCTCAAAGACTAAAACTTTAAGTGTTGTTTATTTGATGGGGACAGTTTTGGTGTCTACCAGACCTTGCAGGTGGTTGTTAGGAGTCCCAATTTCTCTATACCTTTTCATTTTTTGAACTCTAGTTTTGGGAGCAGTTTTTCACATATGTTAATATGTTAGAAATATCCTTAGAAATATCCTTCCTTAGAAATATCTCCTGAAAAACTGAATGACTTGTATTTAGTGGTTGTTACATTTTCACCAAGTATTAATTCCAACTGCTTCATCTCTCTCTTTTTATGCTCGCTGCATACAGTGTGTTGTGGTAACACAGAGGGCCTCTTTTATCTCTAATTATATGAAATTAATTGGATGATCCTTCTGGTAAACTGATGTGTCATTGACAGCAGGTCAGTTATAGTTACTGTGTGTGTGTGAGATATTGGAGAAGCTGCTCCCGTCCAAACGTAACACACACACTGATCTCCTCTCAGTGGGCTGGAAGGTCATTCTCCTTTACAAACATTATTATCATGCCTATAATGTCTTTGTAAACCCTTAGAAATAAGTCAGATTGTTGCAGAGTGATACTTCACAGTGTGTGGAGTTTGAAATGCCTGGCATTTAATAATACTGCCAAGGTGGTAAGTGACTACTAAATGGTGGTAAGGCTTGTATATGGGTTAGTGGGTTCAGTCTTTGTTCTTTTAATCTTGCTCTACATGTTTGGGTATGTCAGTTTTTGACCCGTAGAGGTCTATTGTAATTATTGTTGTTTGGCTATGAAATTCACATATAAAGCACAATTAAGTGGTTAGTCACATCAAAGATGGCATTTGCGTTCTGTTTACATTCTTTGTTGAGTCTGTATTTCTGATTTTTCTGTTTGTTTCGATGTGAAGAAATGATTCAGATGGTAATAAAATGTCTCCACTTAAAAATACAAATGTGATATGTAGAATCTGCACTTTCTAATAATATTTTACATTTTTGTGTCATTTATTTGCGCTGCATTCTGTGTATAACAGCCTTTACTCAGCATTTACCTAGATTAGTAACTTTTCTTTCTATCTTTGTTTTATGTACAGTCTTAAAAAAGATGTTTCTTCAAGGGTTCTTTACTAAAGACAGTGGCTCTATATAGAGCCATGAACACTCAAGGAACCATTTGCATGCTTAAATGGTTCTTTCATAGTGAAACGGTTCTTCAGATTGATGGGGAGTGTGTTGTATGTGGTTCTATACAGCACCAAAATTGTTTTTTTTCTATTGCATACAAGCTTGATATTGTAGCAATGGCAGAACCCCTTTTGGTGCTATATAGAACCATTTTAAAAAAGGTTCTATATACAACACAGTCTCCATCAATCTGAAGAATCATTTAAGCTTGAAACTCATGGTTCTATATAGAACCATTGTCTTTACTAAAGAACCTTTAAAGAACCATCTTTTTCAAGAGTGTAGCCCAAGTGAAATTTACAGAACACGCCGTGATGTCACTGAAACTGAATTTAGCGTCTTCGCCGAGAGTTTCCAGAGGGACGTCCGAAGCAGATTTGCTTTCTAGGAAAAGCGTTTTCCCATAAAGGCAGCGAGGGAGCTGACAGTTTCCTTTGCTAGGTTTTAAATAGGCATTTATTGGCCTGTATGCACTTGGCACATTGTGATGTAAATCGCTGGCAGGATCAATGAGCTGCGAACACATGCCGGCACACAATAACACAGACGCTACATACATATGCTATTTTGGAGCAGATCCTGGCTAAAGCTTTCCACAGTGAAAGGGATGGGCATTTATTGTCTCCTGTCATCCTTTCATCTGCATCTGTCTGCTCCTACATATAATATATACAGTTCTTTTTATCTGTACATACCCACCTTCTGTGGTATTTAGGGTACATCAGTACTCTAAAAAAACAGCTGACTCTTCACTAAGCCCCTGCTTTTTCTACAACCACTTACAGTCTCTGCGTGTCCGTAACCTTGGACGTAACCAGCGAGTGACCCGATGGTCGGAACACAGGTTGGTGAACCTGTAGAACAAAGCAATGACTGAGGAGATCTTTCCTTTGATCTCAGTGTCTTTGTTTAATCTTTGTAAACTTGGCCTGCTTGTCTCCTTACTGAGTCTTGGTTGCACTTAGTGTTCCTCATGCTCTTTGGAAGTTTTTCCCCACCAAAAAACATTCTACAGGGATGTGACTTTAATCGAAATAAGAAACTACGTACATCTGTCCTTGCGAGTTTAAACTGGGGATGCGTCGATACCGATACCGTGCTCATTTACTTGTGTTCTAATCTTCAAAGATGAATAGTACTTTTTTACTCTCAATTTTTTCATATTTTAGTTGGACCACTCTTTGTGTATACCGTAATGTCTGTGATGGTTATCAGGTGCCATGTATTTTTTTGTATTTGATATTTTTATTATAAAATACAAAATACAACCCCATTTCTAAAAAAGTTGGGACGCCGCGCAAAATGTAAATAAAAATGGAATACAATGATATGCAAATCATGTAAACCATATTTTGTTTGATACAGGATTTTAGCTGCTCAACAGTTTGGGGGCTCATTTGTCATATTTTCCCCCCATTTTTTGGAACATGTTGTTGGCATCAAATTAAAATGGGCAAATATTTTTTAATAAACAATAAAATTTCTCAGATTCAACATTCGATGTTGTCTTTGTACTATTTTCAATGAAATATAGGGTCTAAATGATTTGCACATCAATGCATTTAGTTTTTATTTACATTTTGCACAGCGTCCCAACTTTTTTGGAAGTGGGGTTGAATATATATTTATGTATTATATTTATAAAGAATATACAGCCATACACTACTTCTTCAGATTGTCCAGAAACGCAGGTCGAATACCCTAAGAAGTGTCGCCAAGGCTGTTAGAATAAACTCTTAGAGCATACGGAGTACAGCAGTGGTCACCAGCCAAAGTCCTGGCGATCTGCCTTCCTACAGAGTATATTTTCATACACAATCAGCCACACCTGCTCCAGCTAGTCAACTTCTTCAGAAGTCCTTGGTTGGCGGTTTCAGAATGAGTAGTGTTAAGTAAGGGGGAAGGCAACAGGTTGGAATGCATGCAGGATGGTACATATAGAACATGGTGAACACATACAGGACAGTAGATGTAGAACATGGCAAATATATACTGGATGGTAGATATAGAACCTAGAGAACATAAACAGGACTATAGATATAGAACATGGTGAACACAGGATGGTAGATGTAGAACATGGAGAACACATACAGGACAATAGATGTAGAACATGGTGGACACA
>JAILXH010013468.1:2698-14129 GCA_023558415.1 Piaractus mesopotamicus | reverse complement strand
CCTGACCACTGAAGAACAGGGTAAAAGGGGGCTAAAAAAGTATGCAGAGAAACAGATGGACTACAGTCTGTAACTACTGTGAAATTAATGTGTCGTGGTTATGAGAATAAGGAACAGAAGTGTGGACACATATGTGGATTGAACGGGTTGAATTCGATTTAAAAGACATCCAAAAAGGATCGGTTTAAGGTTCCCAAATGGCTACTGATTTGTGTTTGTTTCAAGGAAACTTTAATTGATACCTATACATTAAAAAGGTTCTTCACACTTGCATAGCTCATTTACAAAAAATGGTTCTTTAAAGAACCGTACATTAACAGGGGACCAAAAGTGGTAATTTTATGGCACTGCTCCAAAGAACCCCTTTTAGCACCTTTATTTGAGAGTGATTTCATATAAACTATCATTTGAAACTACCAAATTTTTCATATGACAGAGGGGCTGACAAACTGACAAAAAGACCATTATTTGAAAACATCTACATTATCCATCCTCAAAGAGAAGGGAGAATTGAAGGGTGGGCAAATTTCTCTATCTAAATTCTTTGAGCAGGAGTCCTTCAGGGTGCTTCAAGCAGCAGACAGCGACACAACAAGAGTGTGCTTGAATGAGAAAGGAGCTGATGAGAAGGCTTTTCTAGAGGCGGAGGGGGGCAGAGAGAGCTGGGGGGAGTGGAGGGAAGTAATAGAAATGGCACTATAGAGCTCTATAAGTGCAAAATGCTATTGGAAGGTTGCAGTAAGAAAAGAAAAGATGTGCATGTGGCAAATTGATTATCTTTTACTTGACCACATGAAAATAAGCAATATTTCTTTATATTGTAGTACTACTGAAAATGAATGAATAACAAAAGATTTTGGCTTATTATACAGTAATTACTATGAATTATTCTGTAATTACTGTGGAACTAATATGTGTCTATGAGAATGAGAAACAGGAGTGTGCACAAATATATGAGTTTGAAGGGTTAAACTCAAAAGAAGTTGATTCTTTTTTTTTCAGTTCCCTAAAACTCATTTCCTTTACTTCTCTGAAGTAAAAGAGCTTGATGCAGTGTGTTCCATACAGTTTGGAAACTAAGCTGCCAAACGGCTGTTTTTAATTTATTTTTGTGATTGTCATAAAACCAACATCTACATTTGTCTGTCTGTTCAGCCTGTAGCAGTTTAGCATTCATACTGCAGTGGCCTTTGAATGAGATGCATAATACAGGACAGTCAATCACAACAAAGCTTATTTATGTTAACATTTCAGTTTTAAAAGTACAGTAATAAAAACATACTGTTAAATTGTAAGGGTTGGAAAATGAATTATGATTGTTTTGGTTGAAAAAAAAAACAAACACCATAACATCATGACTTCATATTCATATTATGTTTTAGTATGAAATATAAGACAAATATGGGCTATGGGCCCTTTAAATAAAGGTATTGTTTCAAAGTGTACCATTCTCTCTATATATGAAAATATATGGAACAATATGGAAAGAAAAAAACAAAAACAAAAACAGCTCATTTTTAATTTATTAGGGTTGTGATGTCACAACCAGGGAACACATTTACATATGTGACACATGTAACTTCCCATTCCCACAGAAGTGATAAGGAGTGCTGTGACTGCGGACTGCTTTTTTAATGTGATGAATCTCATTTCACTTGTGAAGACACTGCGCGGTCAGAACAGAGCTATTTTACATATATCAGCCTCCAAGTCATAGTGACAAAGCAAGATTGTTTAATACTCAGGGATAAAGAGAGGAAAACATGTAGGATTAAGGCCCCGGAAGTGGCAACGTTTTAGCTTTGGCCCCTACAGCACCTCCATATCAAAACCGCTGAATCACACCGAGACCTACCCAGACCTTTAAATCTGCTGGGTGTTGATAGGCAAGGATATAAAATGCTCATCCGACTTCTGCTCGCTCCTCAGATGACCAGGTGAGCCCCTCCATTTGCCTCAGCACTACTGTGCCCGGTGCGGTCCACTCTCAATCATCTTGACTGGCCCCTGCAGCCCGTGTCCTCTGGAGACCTGCGCATATGACTGTGACTCTGCTTATAGCTCATCTTTTAGCTGAGCGCCTGGGGGAAGTGCTTGATGGGGCCCGACAGCGTTACCTTACAGCCTGACAGGTCAATACCTTTACAGCAGGCTCGTTTTGGCTTTCTCTCCCTAGGCTTTACATGACTAAGCTCACCCTGGCTTGATTGACAGTTCAGTTCCAGAGGTGACCGCTTTGCGGAGAGAAGTGGAAATAGGGGGAGGGGGGGGGGATTCTACCAATTATTCAATATTTGCGCATAATTTAATATTTGAGATGTAAACAAAGTCATTCAGAGTGGTTTGAAGTGAAATGTTCTATTCTAGAGAATCTTACTGACTTTCGTTATAGTGGTGGTGATAGGAACCAGGAGTCTACAACACTGTAACGTCCTGTCTTGTTCCGTTCTTGTCTTTCTCTGTTTTAGCCTTGGTTTTTCTCGTTTCTCAGTGCCATGAGTTTTAGTTTAGGCCGGCCATGTATCTTTGTTTTCTTGTGCCACGTGCCTGCATTGTTTTTATAGCCCCTCCCTCTCATTAGTCCCAGGTGTTTCTTGTTTCCCCTCAGTGTATTCATACCCCTATGTTTACTCAGTCCCTTTGTCTTGCATTGTCTATGCTACCCTGTTGCTTGTTGTTAGATTTTGTTTCTGGTTTAGTTCTGTTTTCCTCTGTTTTGTTTCAACATGGACTTCTACGAAACCTCTGCTACTCAGTTTCTAGACTCTGTTAAATCTGATTTAAATAAAAGCAACTCGCAATTGCATCCAGCCTCATTGCCTCCTATGTTACAAAAACAAATATAGCCATTTCATTTTCTATACAAAAGAACCAGTGAACCTGCATGTTACATTATGTGTACTGTTGATAATGACAAAAGAGCAAAATTTTGGTCTGGGACTGTTTTATTTTACAACACCCTACATGTTCCTCTCCTTCATAATAATAATAAAAATAATAATAGTAATAATAGTCATAATAAAAATAATAATAATACATGTTTTTTTTTTCCAGATCAAAAACTTATTAAAACTGTTTCAACCATCTTGGTAAAAGGTTTCTGTGAGGCAGGTTATAGAGATTGGATGTCTGGTTCCTATCACCACCACTATGTACAATTCTGATCTGTTTATTTTTGTTATTTTTTTATTTCTGACTTGTTAATTTATTTTAAACTGCTCTGCATGACAACGATTTGATTGTGCAGAAATCTTGAAAAATAAGTGGAGTTCTCCTTTAAGCGTTAATACTCTTTACTACTTTAAATCTACCCCTGTCTTAAAATAGACTCGCTAAACCTACACTAACCCAAATCCGGAACAGAGACAGCTTTCACCCACAACAAACTGTAAACAACACTGCTTCCCAAAAGAAGGTTGTGGAGATTCTCTTAGCTGAGGATGGAAAGGAAGGCGAGGGAGAGGGTTTGAACAGTACATTAAGTTATATGATTTTATTATTAAATATATAATGATTTACCTTAAATGTAGGCTCTCCATTAGGGTTCTAAAAGGGAAGGAGTGAGAGGGATTCTTACTGCAGGGCTTACAGTTTCGTGCCCTTACATGTGGTTCCTTGTGTAACTGGGAGTCCTATGGATCCAAGGTGTCGATGCTGTATTTGTTTGGCACTGTAACACCGATTAATTAAATACATGTTTATATTTAACATTAACTTCATTACAAAGGACTGCCTTCCACCTAGTTTCACCTTGATGTAATGGTCAACCATTACAGACTGTAGCCCATCAGTTTATCAGCTACCCTCTAGTTCATTCAACATCAGTTTCCAACTACAAGAACGCTGTTGAACAGATGTGTGTGGTCGACCTCTCTCAACAGCACTGACACTAGTTTACTAACCAGTAAACTAGTGTCAGTAACCAGTGAGTCCGACTCTTTGAGGCACGAGTCCAAGTCGAGTCATGAGTCTCTGCGGCATGAGTCCGAGTCGAGTCATGAGTCTCTGAGGCGTGAGTCTGAGTCAAGTCATGAGTCTCTGAGGCACGAGTTCAAGTTAAGTCACAAATATCTGAGGTGTGAGTTCGATTTGAGTCATGAATCTCTGAGGTGCAAGTCTGAATCGGGTCGCGAGACTCTGAAGCGCAAGTCTAAATCAGGTTGTGAGTCTCTGAGACATGAGTCCGAGTCAAGTCACGAGTCTCTGCAGCGTGAGTCCGAGTTAAGTCATGAGTCTCTGAGGCATGAGTCCGAGTCAAGTCATGAGTCTCTGAGGCATGAGTCCTAGTTAAGTCGCGAGTCTCTGAGGGGCGAGTCCGATATGAGTCGTGAGTCTCTGAGGTGCAAGTCCGAGTCGCGAGACTCTGAAGCCCAAGTCCGAGTTAAGTTGCGAGTCTCTGAGGCATGAATCCGAGTCAAGTCACGAGTCTCTGAGGTGTGAGTCCAAGTTGAGTCATTAATCTCTTAGGCGCAAGACCGAGCGATGTGGTGAGTCTCTGAAGCCCGAGTTTGAGCCTCTGAGGCGTGTGTCTGAGACAAAGTCATGTGGTGAGTCTTTGAGGTGTGACTCTGAGCGTCTGAGGCCTGAGACCGAATCCAAGTCGAGTTATGAGTCTCTGAGTCAGGAGTCCAAGTCGAGTCATGAGTTTCTGAGGCGCAAGTCTGAGTCAAGTCACGAGTCTCTGAGGCGTGAGTCTGAGTTGAGTCTCTGAGGTGCGAGTGCAAGTTGAGCATTGAGTCTCTGAGGCACAAGTCCGAGTCAAGTCCTTTGAGGTACATGTCTAAGTCACGTCTGGAGTCTCTATCATAAAAATTCACTGACCATCCAAAAAAGGTAGCCAGGTAGGGGCCCAACAAACATCTGTGCCCAGGGGCTGATAACGTTATGATTGGCTTAAATAATTGTGATCATATCAAATAATTGCAGTCATGTCAAATAATGGCGACTAGGCAAATAGTTGTTAAAGGCCTAATGACCACAGTAAAGCCGAAAGGCAAAATCACATGCATGAGACTGGAAACAAAGGGTTTTATCCATTTCCCTCATTAAGACTGGCGGTTCTGTTTCGCTCAGCCTTGTTCAGAATTTTCTTTCTTCAACTGAAAATTTCACAAGTCTTAAGTCTCAAGTCCAAGGTGACTCATGAGTCAGTTAAGCGCAAGTCTGAGTCGAGTGGCGAGTCAGGTCAACAGTCGACTCAAGTATGACTCTAGCGCGACTCGAGTCCTTATCTCTGTCTCTAACTGTACACCGGCAGCCTACGATAAGATAGCAGTGTCTGATAAAATGGCCAGCGAATGTATTTCAGTGGAGAAAGTTATTTAAAGCTGTAATGTGTGGTAAATGTGATAGAAAGTTTTTGTCATTACGGTCATCATTTGTGTTTTTATACAGATCCTGATGACCAAACGTTTTGATTATATTTTCGTTTGCTTGGCTGCCAGCAGGTCTGAAATAACCCTCACTATTGGCTTTCAGTCCCTTCTTTTCAGCTAAAAGCCGATATAAAGTATCAAATGGTTTTTAAAATGACGAACGTAATGAGTTCTTCCCAGAAGGTAGTTCTATTTTCATGTGCGTTCCAATTATTGTAAGCTATACAAAGTTCTCAGGGTTCAAGCAAATCATGTGTGAGTTAATAAAACAGGACGAATATTGAATTAGAGCAGAAGAAGCCGGCGACAATGTGTGTTTCCTTTGCTCAGGTTAGAGAGAAAACTCTAGTTGGACTTATGGGCAAGACCTAGATATCGACAAAGTTATTGATCAAAGTATCGGCGGATCACTTGTCAGGTGTCTCCAGTCAAGGATGAAGAGTTTCATAAGATATTGTTAAACGAGCTCTGACTCTATTGATTAAGTGTTATTAAGAGAAGGCGTGCTCGGGTATTGAGTGGCCATAAAATGCATATCAGCAAGCAGTGAGTATGACAAATGATTGGGGTATTTACAGACTTTATTATTCATAAGCCATTCCTGTAAGATACTGTAAGGTAATAAAACAAAGCCGAATGTGGAACAAAGGCAAGGAGACAGAGAACTAAACAGAAATAATGGAGAAGTTGGCTTCTCAGGAAGTATTTAATGTGTATTTAAGACTATAAGAATCTTTTAAAGTGCATAATCAAATGGACTCATGTATGTTTCTCTACCATATAGATATGGTTAAAATGGACTCGCATATGTTTTTCTTATAAATATGATTAATATAGACGCATTTACAGCACTGTAGAAAAGTCAGATACCACACATTGTTAATTTAACTTCCAGTCAAACCAGCCACTCTTTAGTAAATTCATTTTTCAGAGTGGGTGCAAAGCAAAAAATTACACAGAAGCCTCAACAACTAAACAGTTTTCCAGGCCTGCAAAGTTCAGTCTTAGAAGTTGGTTGCTTTTTTGCATCTCACAATCCAAGTAATCCCAAACACATTCAGTGATGTTGAGGTCTGGCCTGTGCTTGGTATAGTGTGGTGAGTAACACCTTCTGCGCTGTAGACGCCTCTGCCTTCGATGTTGTGGGCATCGGGGTTCAATCCCTGCCTGGGTGAGCACCCTACACTACACTAATAAGAGTCCATGGGCAAGACTCCTAACATTACCCCCGCCTACCTGTGTAAAAATGATCAAATTGTAAGTCCCTCTGAATAAGAGTGTCTGCCAAATGCTGTAAATTGACTCTGGGGTAGCCTGTTGGTCTGAGATCACCAGCAACTTCTATGATTAATTTTTATTATTCATTCATTTATTTGTTTTTTGCTTACTTTCTTTTTTCAGTTACGACTTCCGTAGCATTGGGTTGTCTACCCCCAATGGAAAAGAGCTTTGATTGTATCCACAAAGATTGTGACAGTGTTTGTGGTCTACCAGGTTGTTAGGAGGTCCATTTTCTCTGTATCTTTTAATAAATATTTAAACCCCCTGTGGAAACTCCAATTTTTCCACATTTCATTAATATTTCCCTTCCTTATTCAAGTGCATTAAATATCCTGAAAATGAATCATTTGTACTAAAGGGCCATTTTGACTGGACATTTAAACAATGACTGATGGTCTCTGATTTTGCAAGCTACTGTATGTTATTTCTCTTTATAAATATGGTTAATTTGGGCTGATGTGTTCTTTTAATAACACGTTTTGTGCATTTTCATCGTCTTAACAGTGGTACAGACACCGAAATGCGCCTTTTTATGGTAATGAATTGAGCGAAAATGCAAAATGTTTTTTGTCTTCTTGACAAGGTAGTCATAGTTCCATATGTTCCACCGCATTATATGCTCTGTAAGTTCAGCATATGGCCTGCATAACAAATGCATTTATAACAAAACCATTTAGGTCATAATTCTTAAACATATGGAAGAAACATAACAGCTCATAATCTGCAGTAGAAACAAATCACTGTAGGTACACCGCATGCATAATCATTGAATGATGGATTATTATAGCACATACATAATAATCATTGTCATACATCTTAATACAGTGTATGTAGGTTAAGCAAACAATTATCCAAGATGATTTTCAAAGCGTGTCAGCGGACACACTGGTGAGTGTGGGACTTCAGTAAGTCGCTGACGGCTGAATAGGAGGACAAGAGGAGTGCAAAAGGGGACGACTGACCTGTATTACTTGTCCCCACAAGGGGAAGGAGTCTGTTCAGGTGCCTGCTGCTCCTGCTATTGATCAAACTTAAAACGTTTTCCAGTGGGAAAGGTGTGAAACAGGTGGTAGTCTGAGCCAGAGAGGTGAGCGCTGAACTTGTACTTGCTTTCTTTTCTCTGGATTCTTCTGTAGACTGACATTTGAGTCAGTGTGTCCCAAGTTTGACAACAACAACAACCAAAAAAAAAAACCCATTGCCATTTGTGATTTAGGGTTATGAAGCATTTCAACTCTAATTTGGCCAGGGATGGACTGTAACAGAACAACGTGACAGATTATAAGTGGACTGGAAAGGAAACAAAAAGGGAATCAGTTTAGACAGTTTAGACATGAGGCTCCCACCTTAAAATTAGAAAACTGGGTTAATAATGCACACAGAACAAGAAAGCCACAAACGCAAATACATGTAATACATTTTCTATAGAAATACTTGACCCCTCTTACAAATTATTTCTGTTGGCATGTTTTACACGCTTTATTGAATGTTGGCAAAAGTTCCGTTCGGCCTAAAGAGAGATTGTAGCACACTCAGGGCCAGATGTAGGTGCAAACGCGAGATGTGGCAAGATGTGCCTTAATGCAACTGCAACATGTGCTCACAATGAGAATTTAACTTTTTATTTACTAAGGCTTTACAATCAATCTGCATGTAGCCTCGTCCTCACTGTCAAACACACGATATAGGTTTGCTTCCTACTAACTAGCTTTCTACTGCTTGTTTCCTATCGTATAAAAACCAGTGCGCAGCATTGTGTACTCATAGCAGTGCAGACAGACACACTGTTAAAAATGAGAGGTCAGCTCAACTTAAAATGATATAGTACCTGATTACACGGCTTTTCTTGAGTTGACTCAACTTGAGGAGAGTTCACACAACTCAAACTTCTCAGTTGAGTCAAAAGCTCTCTTATTTTTTTAGTTCTGCCTCTTAGTTCGGTAAATAAAAACAGCTTGTTTTTTATACTCAACTTCCCACTAGCCAGAACTCTTTCAATCACACAATCTTGCTAGACATTTTTCCACTTGGGTGCACACTTACGGATGCCCCTGGCAATACTGGGGCTCAAACCTCCTGTTGGGGTGATGGCTTAGTCCACTGGACCACTCAGGAACACATGAAGCACTTCTGATTTTGCTTCTACAAATGTTTAACACACTGGAGAAAATATGTATTGTTTTAACTTTAAAGCATGGCATCGTCTCGCGTGGTCCAACTGCCTAAAAACTCATCCCAACATCAGGAGACTGTGAGTTTGAATCCCAGCAATACCATAGCTGTCCTTATCCAGAAGCCCAAGAGGAAAATATGTCAGATGGGACTGTGTGATAGAAAGAGCGCCAGCTAGAGGGGAAACTGAGTAACAAAACACAAATTTGGTTTTGTTAATGTAACTGAAAGGCAGACCTAGAAACAGTAGCTGGGAGAATTTTCGACTCAACTAAGAAGTTTGAGTTGGATGAACTCTTGTGTCCTCAAGTTGAGTCAACTCAAGAAAAGCCACGTAATCAGTTACCGAATAATTTTAAGTTGAGCAGACTTCAGAGCACACAGTAAATAGCAGAGGACCTATGTACCTCTGTGTGTGTAGCATCTAAGGCTGAGACTAATTAAGTTTTTAGATCTCTTTTGGAGTGAAAGTAACTCTATACTTTGTCCTTCTGTTGAAAGAAAAAGATACCCAACTTGTAACTAGTCCACAAAACTTGGACTATGTGAAGTAAAGCTAATTGGAGTTTGGTCTCAGTTTGTTTGGTGAGAAAGTCTTTATAGGTGCCCAAAAAAAGTTTAACTCTGGGATCTGGAGCGGAAACTGGGGATTGGAAGAAGAGTTTGTCTGAGCTGGCTTTCATTAAAAGATGATGAAGGCCTGAAAGCCTTTCCAGAGAGAGAGAAGTTGTTTTTGTCAGCAAAACGTTTCAGTCCTTTCTAATGCCTCCGCTTGGTAAGCATGTTCTCGGTACATTTGTAACAATCCTACATATTGTTTATATGGATGTCCACTTTATCCGGAAAGCCTGCTGCACTTAGGAGGACCATGCTGTACTTAGACTAAGACTAGAATCCAAGCCTCTTCACAGAAATGAATATTAGATATTGCACACACTTTGCTTAATTAGAAACCGTGTGCAGACGCACTTCCAGTAAAGTTCATTATGTAAAATACTAATATTAATATCATCTAGAAGAAGACTTGGTTTTGTACATCCACTCCTTGGCCTCTTTATGAGCTAAAACTAAATTGCAGGTTCACTGTAATTACAGACTACAGTATATCTGTTGTCATATCAAATCACGCTCCATCCAATTCATCATTGGTCAATATCTGACCACAAAACCACTGTTGTTCAGTTCATTCTCCACCCAGCAGTGACACTGACATGGAAGTGGCATTGTAGTGTCTTGTACTTGTATGAGTATATCAGTCACAGTGTTGCTGCTGGGGTTTTTTCACACGTCAGTGTCACTCCGGCATATGCACAGATAGACCCAGGGGACGTCTTGGTTGGCCATTATTTTATGCCCGTTCTTCAAAATATGTTTCAGCGAGGCTCAGCTTAGCCTCACCCTGGGAATACAGCTAGTGGGTCGGCTTGAGTTCCACAAGCTTCATCGCTCTTGGGCACCCCCTCTTTTGCAGTATCTCAGCATATGGAAATGTCAGTTCAGTAATTTTGACCTGTCACGATGCATGCATCACTACAACACTGGATATCATGCCAATAAAATACTGCTTTATTTTACAGTCCTTTAAAATCTAGGTATTAACCAGGCAAGGCTGAGACAGAAGCTCCAAAGTATTGCATAATTAATTTGGATAACATGTCAAAAACACTAAAATGGCAGGCAAGATCAAGATATTAGTTTATGTGGTACAAACTCCAGAGAGCTGTGAAATTAATTGAGGTAAAAAGTATTGGGTAGGTACAAGATTGGGAGCGTTTCCAATTTACTTTCCTGCTTAAATGTGTGACATTACATTGAAATATAGTCTTTATTTGTACCACCTTGTCGCTCCAAATAATCATGATATATTTTATGTCCTTTATCAACTTAATAGTTAGAACCTGTTTAATTTATATTGTAATTAGCTTGGCTGTCTTGGTACTTACCATCATTGTACCCATCATAATAACACATCACTCTGAAATTTGTATTACACACTTACTGAGGGAATACCAAGAACCTATTGGGCATTTCATTGGCCTGTCTTGAAACTTGCCATCATATTAATTACAATAATACTCTAGTACTCTGGACTTTGTACCATATAGTTACCTAATTCATATCTAGAACTTAGGGGATTGTAAAAGAAACTGTTATCCACATTCCCTAATGTGGTTATTTTGAATAACAGCCAAACAAATGGCAGTAAGGGGCACTAATTACTTGCTAAACCAAGTTTATGTTACTGTTAAAACAAATGAACAAAAAACAGGAATTTTTGCAAGGCTCTGGCAGGCTTCAGAGTTCTACCTCTGAGGTTCATAAATGTTGGATAGCCGAGTGGATAACATTACGGCTCAGAATGCTGGAGATTGGGTTTCAGATTCCTGTTCGTGTGGTAAATTTTCTCTGTTTCTCTTAATGACACTTGCTTTCCACTGCAACATCATAGCTATCTCTCTTGATCATTGATGCTTTTATGTTCAAGTTACCCTTATTTCCTTCAAGCCTTAGCCTTTTAATTCTTTCTTTCTTTCTTTCTTCCTTTATTTTCCTTTTTCTCTTCTTTCTTCACCTCATCTTCTCCCTTCATGTCTTCTTTCTTA
>JAILXH010013465.1:5763-16088 GCA_023558415.1 Piaractus mesopotamicus | reverse complement strand
TATATATATATATATATATGTAGTATAGCTGGTAGGGTAGCTGGTGTTTTCAAATACTGTGAGGAAAAAGGAATGGTAAGGTTTTGACCTGATTGTCAAGATATGCATGTGGATGAAGTTAACGAAGTGTAATCAAATTGGGATAAGATTCCCTGTAACTGCAAGGGTTCCTTTCGGATAATGATGTATTGTGCTTTTGAACCCAGCAAATTCAGTGACTTTTTTCTAAGCTCTTAAGCTACTAATTAGCCATTTTCTTCTTTTTCAGGCTTTGACCAGTACTTCACCTCACGGTCTCTGGAGAACAACAGGAGAAACATATGGTTTGCAGAATTCTGGGAAGACGATTTTAAGTGCAAGTTGACCCGCCCAGGCATTAAGCTGGACAGTGGCCAGAGGAAATGCACAGGTCAGCAGAAACATTTTAAACATCTAAATCAGATCAGTCAGACCCATTCTTCAACCTGTGAAGCAGAAATTGACATTTAACAGCTACAGATTTTTTTTTATTGGTCCAAACACAAATTACAATCACTCCTGTTTAAAATGTTTCCTGTGTGATGGGGCATATAAATTGTGCCAGTCAAGATTAGATTTAGGTTCAGACAAGCATAGTTGTGACACAGAACATACAAAATACAATACAGATTCACAATATACATTATTCATAACATAGCAACAGTAAGTAATGCCACTGTAGACGACTTAAACACATAGCATGCAAGTACATGGCAGGACAGGAAACACAAAGCAGTAGATTATGGTATGAATTATCAGATGGAATTTGGTGTTGATGTTTTTGAAATGAGTGGGTTTGGTAGGCAGAGATCTATAACACCTCCCAGAAGGCAACAGCTGAAAAATATAGTGTGCTGGATGTGTGGGGTCATAGATGATTTTCTGTACACTTTTTTTCTGAATATTTGTGATGGAATGATTCAATTATTTGGTGGGGCACCTATGATCTTGGATGATTTGTTGACAATATTTGTTGAGAGATTATGTGTTGATGTGTGTGAAGGTACAGCAGGGGTGTTTAATCTTATCCGCAAAGGGCCGGGGTGGCAGCAAGGCTCTGTTCCAAACAAGCAGAAGCACACTTGAGTCCACTTATTAAACCAGTTGGTCTCATGCTTCAACAGTTTATCATGTGTGCTGTTGCTTTGCTGAAATGAAAACCCACAGCCACACTGACCCTTTCCAGATAAAATTGGACAGCACTGAAGTGCAGTAATAGAAGCTCTTCAAAGATAAGGCTAAAGCCACGTGTATACTATCAGACTATTAACACAGTTTTTCTGCTTTAGACACCCCTCAGATATCCCCAATCGCAAATACCTGAAACATCTAAATACCTGCTAAACTCACTTATATATTCACACTTATACATTTACCTTAATACCCCTGTATAAGCCACCTAAGCTGTCTACAGCTGTCTACACCTGTATCTACTTTTACATTTCAAGCTTATTTCAATTACCTTGACCTAAGGGGGCTCTCTGTGCTTGAAAATCCTATTAGCTGTCAAATAAAGAAGATAGTGGTCATTTCGATTAAGAGATTTTTGCACTAATACGTTTTATTATGGTTGAGCATGAGTTGGGCGGGACTAAGTTGGAAGAGCCTGAGGTAAAGTTTTCTCTCGTACCAATCAGAATGATCAGAATGTTTTTATCAGTGGCTCTTTACCACAGCCCCTCCCCACACAAACCAAAGCCTCTGTTATTATGCCTGACCAACTGCCAGTGAGCAAGCTAGCAGGCATTTAAAAAAACACTTCTTAACTGTGCTAAAATCATTGTAATGCACAGCTTTAATAGGAAAAACATGTCTGCAGTGTCTACTGTGTTTACTGTGGGGTTATTTACATTGCCATGATTATGCCACTGTCAGTCACTGATACAGTGCAAAATACAGGGGGTTATAAAACCCAGGGGACTGCCTGAAAATAAACCTATGATGTTATGCTGTCTGTTAGGGTAAAATAAACACTCAATCACAAATTTAGGTCATTGTTTAGCTGCTTCACCCACAATCGGTGAGCTTCTGTCTTTGGTATTCTTAACTAACTGGATATGCAGCACTGGTCTGGCTCAGGGTGGTGCTGTAGCAAATTGGTTCACCCAGTTGGTCCTTTATAGCCTAACAACTGTAACTATGCCTGGGATGCAGTAGGATATTTGTAATTCTGAAAACTTGAACAATTTCCCAAAAGTATGGAAGAAAGAATGAATTGTTACTTGTTTCACAAACCAAAGATGCTAGAGGAAATTTGAAAGATCTTAGCTAATGTCTGGAAGACCACATTACCAAACTAGAAAAGAGCATTTCTGGAAGAAGAACTGATAAACCAAACATTTTGGTGCCATCAAAGCTAGCATCAGTGCCACTATGATGAAGGAGTATCCAACTGAGATCAGATACCCCAAGTACCAGGGGGTATTTCGCACATTACTAATGACGCATGAGAGCATGAAGAAAAAACATAGAGAACAATCAAAACGCAGCAGTATTTTTTATGTTTTTTATGTTGTAGAGCGAAATTAACTTTTCTTCTTATTGTGTTTGCTGCTGTTTTATGCAGGAGAGGAGCGGATTGGCAGGGATTCTCCATATGAGCAGGAGGGGAAGGTACAGTTTGTCATTGATGCAGTTTACGCCATGGCCCACGCTCTTCACAGCATGCACATAGACCTGTGCCCAGGGTCCACGAGCATCTGCGACAGGATGGACCCGGTGGAGGGCAGACAGCTACTAAAATACATTCGTGCTGTCAACTTTAACGGTCAGTACAACTTTATTGCTGAGCAAAGGTCACCAGGTGTAGTTTCCACTGGAGAGCCCAGTTTCTGACCTGTTTTGATTTAGAGGTTGTGGGGAAATCTCTAAATGCACAGCTGTCATAATTTAGATGACAGAAATAAAATTGTACTATGGGGCTGACTGATAAAGATCCATATAAAGTAGAACTACACCACTGATATATGGATCAGTGGGCTACAACCATTTCCATACCATGTTACTCCGCTACACTAGGGAAGGGAAATCTTTATGCTTAAGCATACTAAGACAATTTGGACAATTGTATGCTTCCAACTTTGTAGGAACAATTTGGGGAAGGCCCTTTTCTGTTCCAGCATGACAAAGCAAGGTCCATAAAGGCATGGTTGGGTGAGTTTGGTGTGAAAGAACTTGACTGGCCCACAAAGAGCCCTGACCTCAACCCCGAGCCAGGTTCTCTCATCCAACATCAGTGACTGACCTCACAAATGCTCTTCTGGATGAATGGGCAAAAATTCCCACAGACACACTAAAAAATCTTGTAGAAAGCCTTCCCAGGATAGTGAAAGCTGTTATGGCTGCAAAGGGGCGGACAAACTCCATATATAAGTCTATAGATTTAGACTGGAATGTCATAAAAGCTTCTCTAGGTGTAATGTGTAGGTGTCCAAATACTTTTGTCCATACAGTGCAGTTTTCAGAAAATGGTGCAGCATTTCAGGAAATGTCTTATCATTGATAAAAACTGTGTTAAGCTCTTAGGTAAAGCAATATATTTTTGTTAACATTTAATGAAATAGCATTACTGAGTCAGGGAGAAAAAAAGCATGCTAAAATACAATGTCTGGCAGTGCCACGAGTCTCCCTGTAATGCCTGAAATAATCATTCAAAAGTCAGAGGAGGCAGGTTGGATTTCGCAGAAGTTTTTCAGACGACATCACACGCACTTACGTCTTAAAAGGAGCTCTGGTTTGATGTGTAGGTGTCACATGCAAAATCAACATTATACTAATGAAGATATGATCACAATAGTAGGTCATCAGTATATCATTAACAGACATCATTCACGTACACATTTCCACCAAAGAGGTCTCTCTGGCAGACAGGTCTAAAGTGTAGCTTTACTACAAATACTGTGTTCCAAAGTTTTAACACAAAGATGTCATCTAATCACAAGCTGGGTATGTAATTCTATACAACTGTACAGTGCAGATGTGGCCGAGATTAGACTGAAAAACAGCGGAGTAATCCTTAAACACAAAAAATTAACAAACCATTTTTGAGAGTGAGAGAAAGGAGAGGAGACTTTGATGCAGAAAAACTCCGCAGGATTTGAATGATAGAGACCTTCAGTTTATGTTCTGAGGAATTTAAATTGAAACATTTTTACTTTTCTGTATATTGAATGGATCTCTGAAGGCCTTTCTGGAAAGGTGCAAGAATAATATAATAAATAATAAATCCTTTTTAAATCATAGATGTCTCAAAGGCTGTGTGTCATATCTTGCTCTTGTAACTGACCTGTTCATGCTCCACCCACAAATTAATTATTTTATTGCGACGGATGCAAGGTTGTTCAAGCTTTACAGAACCAGCCAAAAGCAGAGTTAGTACAAATGTAAGAACTTGATAGAACAGATTGATAGGCTAGTTTTAAAAGTCTCTAGAAAACCCTGATAAGTTGATCCAAAAAACACAATTCATTCAATGCATTTCTATGTTGTTTTAACCAAATGGGCTTTCCAAAGCAAATGCATAAAAATATTAGTATCAGCATCAAATATAATTAGTGAAGAGCATATGTGTCAAACATGGCCAATGTATTTTTTTTTACTATAAAGTAGAACAGCAAATATCAGAAAATGAAAGGATATTTTTGATCTGTAAATAAAGAATTAACAGGGATGTGGACTTCTTTCCATGCTTATTTTGGGAGGCTGTACTTTAGTCTGGCTAGCTTTTGCTGAGAGTTGTTTATATTCTTCAAAATGGTGTTATGCTACAGCTCACCAAGAGGGGATGTCAAGGCAAATAGCCCACTTTGTCTTCTTATTGCTTGTGAAAGTGTTTGCATCCTGCAGGTTTTTACTATAATTCAAGAGGGGAAAACAAGCTGAGAATGTAAAAAAATAGGTGATGGGGAGTTTATCAAAGACAGGAAAACCTGTGCAAGGAGAAGCTTTTTTTCATGCAAGAGTGCTGTGTGTGTCCCAGGGGTCAATGAAAAGTGGAGGATGGATAGGTCAGCATGAAGAAGAGATGGACTCATTCACTTCAAGCCTGAAGAACACCGCTAATGCACTACTATTCCATGTCTTGTCTTTAAATATACCCCTCTTTCTCTCTCTCTCTCTCTCTCTTTTTCAACCTCCCTACCCCCTGAATGTCCATCTCCCCCAGGGTGTCCTCTCTCCAAACACTAGACGCATTTCCCTGTCGCTCTGTGCAAATCCTCTTTCTTTTCTTCTTTCTCTCCATCTCTCGTCTTTGAGTGCACAGAGCTTTCTATGAAAAGCTGGTGCCACTGAGTTTTTAGTGTTTTTGCTGGCTGTGGTCATCCTTCTCTCTCTTGTATGGATCTCCGCTCGACTGTGAACACCTCAGGGCAGCCAGGGTGAATCACATAATCACTTTAAAGAAGATGCTCCTGAATGAACAAATAGAAGAACGGTTGTCATGACAGTTTATAAGGCTTTGCTTTATTCCCAAGGGCATCACTGGTTTTAGAAGTGGAAGGACAGTAGTTAGCTATCTACTTAAGCCTAAAATATTTTTTAATATGGATGTGTTTTTAGACACGTAGATAACCAGATCACTTCATTTCACTGTGTATAGCCTACTGTTGGTAACTAACAAACTTTAATTGATTGAATACATTATTGATATTAGTGCTGCTTATCCTGCCATTAAATGATTTACACCTCCATTCTTCTTTTTCTGTTCAATTTTATTTTGATTTTTAAATATTATTGAATATTTCAAACACATTTTTTCCTTCTTCATCTTGATCAAAATAGCATTCATCTAGTACACTAAGTTAACTTATGTACCTATCTAACCATAAGTAATGGGTGTAGCAAAACTGTGAAAAAGGGAGTATGTAACCATGGACATAGCTGTAGTATAACCATGGAAATGGATGTAGGGTAACCATGGAAATGGGTGTAGTGTAATAAGTGTAGTGTAACCATGGAATTGGGTGTATCCAATGCTCCATATATAAACCTATGCTTACTCCTCTTGTAGAGTGAAGGAACAGAAGCATTGGTTGATGTTTTTCATGTTCTAATCTGCACTCATCTTGCACCCTGTATTAAAATGGAACAGCTCACTGCATATTTTCAGAAGTAAATCTGTACTGGCTTATGTACATGCCTTTGGAATCACCTTCAAATTATAATTACAGCTTCTGGCTCAAAATATCTGTTAAATAGTCCTAAAAGAATAGTGCCTGATATCTGCAGTTTGCTCTAAGGTGGATTTGCTGCTGTGATCTGATAATTAAACATGTTAAGAAATCTGTTAACTTCCTAATGCAAAACTTCCTTGTGTATGTGTGTGTGTGTGAGTGTGTAAATAAGCTCCATTTCCAGATAGGGTGTTAACTCCCAGCCCCTGTTGGCTCCACAGGCAGTGCAGGTACTGGGGTGATGTTTAATGAGGATGGAGACGCCCCGGGACGTTACGATATCTTCCAGTACCAGCTCTCCAACACCACCAACCCAGGATACAAAATCATTGGCCAGTGGACCAACCACCTACGACTCAGTGTAGGTGTCAGAAGAGTTCTAACGGAGCTAAAGATGTTTGTGATTTGGTCCAATGTTATTTTTAACAAGTCATTTGTCAGCGAAAAATCGAATTTGCACATTTTTCACTTAAGAAACTGAACAGCCAAGATATGATGTTTGGTGTCTGAAGTTTGCTAATTTACATCTGCGCTGGAGGTACAAGGCAACCGTATCTAACAAGTAATAGAAGCTGATACTGCACTTAGCATAACTCGAAAGTGTTCAGAATTACATCATTTTCGACCCCTGGACATTCAAGATACAAAGTGAGGAAAAAACATGGATTATATCTTTATCTTGATTTCTATCTTTATTTTAAGTTCTATTTTTAATATTTAATGATTTACGTACATTCTAAAACAGAAACATTTATGGTAAATGTTACATATTTAACCAACTACAGTCTGCATGTTGAATGATCTAAAGCAAAAACTGCTATAATCTCATAAAAGTAGAGAAATGGTATTTATTACTGCTGACTGCGAGTAGCAATGTCGGTATGACATCTAACGCTGAATATTGAATTGATGACACTTTTACAACCTTCTGAGTATGGATTCCAAGTTGATGGGGCATTTTCTTAGTTTTTTCATAGTAAAAAATAAAAAAATTAGTTGTGCAAACTACCATACACACTTGCCTCAAACTATATCGACTTGTTAAATAATCTCAAATAAAGATCATGTTATGATCTTTCGCCAGACTATTCCCGTAAGAATGGCACAATGTAAACATGTTTGCCAGTAGATGAACTCCTCAATATTTTGATATAAATATTCTCTTTTCTTTTTCCTTGTCCATGTCTCTGTAAGGCGGAGGACATGCAGTGGTCAGGAGGAGACAAGCAGGTTCCAGATTCGGTCTGCAGTTTTCCATGTGAGCCAGGTGAACGGAAGCGGATGGTGAAGGGCGTTCCGTGCTGCTGGCATTGTGAGCTGTGTGATGGGTATCAGTTCCTGCTGGATGAGTTTAACTGCGATATGTGTCCGTTTGACATGCGACCCACACCAAACCGCACAGGCTGCAGGCCCACACCTATCATCAAGCTGGAGTGGAGCTCTCCCTGGGCCATTATTCCAGTTTTCCTAGCTGTCCTGGGTATTCTAGCTACCACCGGCGTCATCGTCACCTTTATTCGCTTCAATGACACGCCAATCGTACGCGCGTCTGGCCGAGAGCTCAGCTATGTTCTTCTGACTGGAATCTTCCTCATCTACCTCATCACGTTCCTGATGATCGCAGAGCCTGGCGCAGTGGTGTGTGCGTTTCGCCGTCTGCTGCTTGGACTTGGCATGTGCATCAGCTACGCCGCCATGCTGACCAAAACCAACCGCATCTACCGCATCTTTGAGCAGGGCAAGAAGTCTGTGACTCCGCCCAAATTCATCAGCCCCACCTCCCAGCTCATCATCACCTTCATCCTCATCTCAGTGCAGGTATGGGGCTGAGTAATATAAACTTTCATTTCATGGAATATATGGGCTGCAAGTAGGTTAAGGGTCTAAGCACAGCTTTTTGTAAGGATTTTTCTTCTTTTTGTTTTGATTCTGCCCTATAACGAATTGAACAGGCCAGACTGTAAGTTACACCCTTCTAGCTTGGTAGCATTATGTGCTGGGGGAGATAGTCAACAGGTAGTACTCTCTCTCACTATTGATAAGATTGCTTATCTTAAATAGCACACTGCAGTGCAGTGTTTTGCATTTAATCCTATTTGTAGGAACAAAATGCTTGCTTCTGCTGATTCCTTGGCTTAAATGAAACTAAAAAAGTATAACCTAGTTCTAGAGTCCTAGGTTTTTTGACCAATCCTCACAAAATTGGTGTAAAACTAAGAGCCTGAACCTCAGCAATTATCAAAAACATGATGTTTCTAAACTGTGTGAGCACCAAATGTCAATCAGTATTTCTGAACTAGAACATAGTTGACTATAATGGCCAAAACTCATGAACACTGTCAGAAAAACTTGACATGCTTACATAGGAGATTTTGAGGAAAGACATCAGTTCGCACAAAAAGGGGTAACAGCTAGGTAGCTGTTTTTCAGCATGATCAAGCTGACAATATGCATGTTGCACCAAAGTTAAAAGTCAAAGTTAAAGTCAGTTTTATAGTCATTTCTGCTAATCACAAATGTGTTGTCTGTCCAGGACACAGAGCTGCTTTTAACATAGAACACAAAAGCAGACAACAGTGCAGACAGACAATAAATACAATAAATACCAACAACTATTCAAAAACTTGCCACTCTCTAAATACAGAATGACTACAACCATTGAGCACAGGACAGTATAGAAAACAGACCAGCTGTTGATCCACAGTAGCAACAGTTTGAGCTAGTCTGTAGGATGCAATACAAGAATGACCTTATAATTGGAAAATTGTGCCAGCTTTCAGCAGGCATTGGACAGGTTTAACACTGATCATCATTAAACTTGAATATGCATGTCTACACAGGGACAATCTGCGACTCTAAGAATTGGCCATTGGGACACTCATGCTTCCAGTACTATCAAATATATCTCTTACTACATTGTAAAAGTGGACAAAATAGTGAGTTCACATAACATTCACATTTGACATTACTGTATTGTATTTCTGCATTTGTCAACTGATTTGAAATAGTTTTACATCTAATTACCTTGAATTTGTTCTTGAAATAATGTGTAGAGCAGCGGTCTCCAACCCTAGTCCTGGAGTTCTGCCTCTACCAGTGGAGTCTACTTCCAACCACAGTCTGCCACACATGGTCCAGCTAATCAAGTTATTAAAAAATCCTTGATTGAGTGGATCAGATGCATTAGTGTTAGATAAGGGGTGCAGATACAACGCACCATGTTAAATGTAGGCTGTAACTAAACTCTGCTGGACAGCAGACCTCCAGGAATAGAGTTTGTGACTACTGCTTTAGAGCTATAGAGATAATTATCAAAACACTGACTGTCTATCATCAATCTCAAAAAGGCTCCATACTGGCACATAAGGCCTCATCGTGCTGATTTGTACTTGGATCCCAATAATTGCTGTTTGCAGCTGTATTTATGATTTGTATCTGATGAAAAGTTATTGCTGTGTGCACAGTCTTGTTTTGCTAAAAGAAAAACATACTTTTGCCACATTTTGTTGAATTCTGATAATGAAACAAATAGATTCAAATCTGTGGATGCAGAATGTCAATTAAGCATGAATGTAATTCACTGCATATTATATTCCATTTGTATTATATATTATAAATAGTATATTAATATGGCAATAATAATTATAGACTTCTGAGGGTTAAAACCAACAATAATATAACATTGATGAACTGTTGTTATAAGGCATTTCCTGACAATTATAGGTGTAACATTGTAGTATGATTCTGTAATAGCAATTCAAATCATGATACACCATGAACCACTTTGGTAGGTTCAGTAGGACTGATAGGACTTTAATGCTCAGTACATGTTTGGTGTACTTTAGTCCTCCCAGAGGAGATTTTTTGGCCGTTGACTTTTCCTCCACTGAATAATTTATTAAGGAGCTGTTAACTGTGAAATACTGAGTGCAGTCACTCTGAAAGCACCGCTGCTGTTACGTTTAACACTACCCTTTGCATGCTGGCCATTCTGTTTACCTTTAAGGCATTCTGTCCAGCAACTCTTCCATATGTACAGTTGTACGTAAAACCATTTTTTTTATTACATTTTCTGCAAGTGTTAGTGCACAGTTACTTTATATTTGAATTTCAAAATAGGCAAAGAAAACAGTA
>JAILXH010013360.1:9520-19816 GCA_023558415.1 Piaractus mesopotamicus | reverse complement strand
ACATCAGTTTTTAATCACTTATGACAATTTGGTAGTTTGATTATTTCAATTTTTTGGTGTTTGGATGACTGCATGTCATTTAACGTGTGTAACCAGGGCGATGAGGGCTCATTGGTCAGTTGGGGGTCGTCTGCATGTCCGTGTGTAGAGAAGGTACAAGGCTCCCCACTGCTGCCTGTGCAGAGGGAGAGGAAAATCACTCTGTTGGCCCGGAACCTTAATCTCTACCAGGTATAAAATGTGCACGTTTGATTTACATTACATCATTAGTTAGTGTAGTTAATAATTAATATGATTACATAGTTACGGAATGTAATTCATCATGTGTACATTCAGTTTACATTCTGCATCTACAGATTTGAGTCTTTTTGCACTGGTTTCAATGTTAAACAATGACAGAAACAAAGCAGTGTCAAAAATGTAAAGGATTTTTCTGTGCGGATGTCATTTTCATCAAATTCAAATCGTACTCTTCCACTTACAAACACAAATGTGGTAGTGATGGAAAGTTTAGAATCTGACTTTATTTTAATAATATAGGAGTGTGAACTAATTAGTATCAAGTGACTTTGTTTTTGCCAGTAATTTACATCTAAACCAGGTTAAACACAATTCTAAAATACATGTAACTAAACTCTCACATTCTCTTGTGCGTTTGTGAGACACCAGATCATGATAGTTTTGTGTTGGTTATAGGACCAAGATTTGGAGTACGAGTGTGTGTTAGTGATTGAGGGGCAAACTGTGGTGGTGGATGCTTATGTGGAGAAGGACGAGATGAATCCCTCCCTCTTTGACATCACCTGTCAACATCACCAGGTAACACACATACGTTTCTCCTTTAGAAACCAAACTCTTGAAGTGTTTCTACTGTACAACATCCTAGAGACCTGTACTTTTCCAACAGTATTCCTACGCAGCCTTGGTGGAGGAGTACAATGCCATGGTTTACGTAAAGAGGAGGGACACCTTTCACGTGGACAGTGCTAATGACTTGTATGGTGAGTAGTGGTTTGTTGACTTGTTTTGGCAAGTAAGCTATATATGCAGTATTGTTGGCAATCAAAGCACTTTTTAACGTTAGAATAAATACAAATAAGCATAAATACAGTAAAATATATAGGGAATGTTTTGTTTTTTGAAAAAAAAAAAGTGATAAATTGTTTAGAAGAACACAGATTTGGTTCCTGACTACTTAGCACACTGCAGACATTGCACGGATTTGTTAAACTCCATCAAAAGTACACCTGATTGAATTTAAAGAAGGACTGATTAGCTAAACTATATTGAATCGTACCTGTAAATACTGGACACAAGAATACGTTTGAAAGGAGTTTCTTGTGCAGGTTTCCATCAGAAAAAACGGCATTATATACTTCTGAGTTCATTATTCAATCAGTGAACACAAGAACACCATTGTAAGAAAAACAGCCCCAGACTTTGACGTTTCCACCTCTTTTGTTTTATAGTACTCTTAGTGTGTTCTGGTTGGAATTTTTTTCCAGTCTTGCTGTGCAAAGAGTCTACCATCAGTTTGATGTTGTGCTAAAAGTGTTTTTCTCTTAAACTAATATCATTTTGTTAAACAGCTGCATTCTAGCCCTAATTATTTTCCTCTAATTCTCTCATTCAGATGCTCCTGATGGCTTGTTAAATTAATCAGGAGTGGTAAATTAGGAGTTTGCAAGTAATTAAAAGTGGTCAATGTAAAAGACTGTTATCAGTAAAGAACACAAAAGCATAATGAGTAAGAAAACAGCAAACCAGTTGGATACTTAAACTTCTTTTAGTTACACTTTGTCAATAAATGTGCTGGTTGTTAGCAAATTCACTTAATTGTAAAATATTTTTTTAACTTAACGAATCATTGCCTGCTTCTATTCTTTTGCCTGCTGTGTGTTATTAATATATATTTATATTAATATAATTAATGTATGCCACTTTTAGAGTGAAGGAAAACACAAAGTCTACCAGCACACTGCACAGTGAAAACTGTTGTATATATTTATACATACAGTATAAATAAATAGTCCAAACGTTTCGATAGAACACAGAGAACACAATTCTGCATGAATATATACATTTTATATATATATACTGTATGCATAAACATATAAAACAGTTTTCGTTGTGTAGTGTGCTGGTAGACTTTGCGTTTTTCTTCATTCTAAAAGTGGCAGCTGTCTTAAATGTCATTGTATATGTTGCTTGGTACCTCAGGCTGTAGTTATAGCTCCCAACATTAACGTGTCAGGACACTGAGAGCCTTTTGGGCTGTGGTGTAAAAGAGGACGGAAGCCTGGTTTGTGTTCGCTCACCCTCACCATGCTAACGCTGAGGTTTCTCACTCGCCTGCTTTTTCAGGCCAGCGGCATTCTTTTTCATAGCAGCGGGAAGCAGATGGTTCCAGATGAGCAGCCCAACAGCTGTGTTTTCACTTTGCGCACTTTTTGTTCATGTTCCCCAGAGGAAGCCGTAACCAGCATAGCTGTGAGGCTGGTTGCAGCAGCAGGCTCTGAGAGAGTGCTGGGTGAAGTGATGAGTTTATAGTCTCTCGCTGTTGTGGCCCGTGGTCTTTAACTGCTGCCCCTGTCCTCTGAGCTCAGAGCAGCTCTATATAATAGAGCATTTCGTTTAATCAGCTGCCAAGTGGCCCAGATTGAACGTGTGGCTTTTTGTGTTGGGATTGGAACAGAACACTCAGTACTTTGAGATCATCACGGTTTTCCCTATTGAGAGACACAATGAGAGAGAGAGAAATGCAGTAATCTTGCAACTTCAGCACTGTAATTATGCTCTGTTTCTGAATCAGACTGTTGAGACCATCCTGAGTTTAAAGCTATTTTTATTTTCTAAAGAGCCCCTTGTGACTGCCCTATTATTAGAGTATAGTATGAGCACTCAAACACACACTTTTGTTTTAAAGGAATAATTGGGCAAAAAAGCAGGTTTGCAGTTTTTCTCCCTTTAACATACCATAAACATAGTCGATCAGCTGAGACAGGGGTGTCCAGTCTTACCCGTGAACGGATAAGGCTGCAGGTTTTCATTCCAGCCAAGTTGGAGCACACCTTATTCTACTTGTTTAATCACTTGGCCTCAGTCTTAAAAAAGTTCATCATGTGAGATCCTGCTCTGTTGGAATAAAGACCTGAAGTTAAGGGGTAAAATAGTGAATTTTCAACAAATTATTCCTTTAAAGATTTACAATGAGCTCATATCTACATTAACAGAATCTTTATAATCTCTGCTTATAACTCTGCCCATCTTGTCCCATTTATTCTGAACTCTGTATGTTTGCAGTGACATTGTACAACTGTTCGGTGGGCCGTTCAGACTGCAGTCGATGTCATACAGCAGATCAGAAGTACGGGTGTGTGTGGTGTGGGGGGGCTCAGTCGAGCTGTGTACACAAAGAGTCCTGCTCCCAGCACATTGCAGAAACCTGCCCTGCTCCAGTCATTCACTTTGTAAGTTACTCATTCACTTTGAGGAATTATTTTCATGCTATCCAGTGTGTAAAAGTCTACACTGCTATGCACAATCAGTAAATGGTGGTTGACTTGTTTTTTATTTGTATGTATGTCCAGATTGAGCCTTTGTCAGGGCTGATAGAGGGAGGCACCGCTCTCACCATCTCCGGCTCTAACCTGGGCCAGAAACCTCAAGACATCCTGAGATCAGTCACTGTGGCTGGGGTTTCCTGTACAGTGATACCACACCTGTATGAGATATCATCCAGGTAATCAAACACACACAGATGTGTATCGTCAGTGTCATGACAAAATTTAATATGGTCAAAATAATAATTTTATCGGAGAATTAAGAGATTTTATTCCAAGTTTGTGGACCATTTCTATTAGTCTGTTTGTCATAAAATGGTTGTAGAATGTAAAGGGCAGATGGTGTTTTCAAATGGTGTAAATGTGAGTGTGTTCTCATTTATGTAGGATCGTGTGCACAACAGACAAGAATGGAGCGGAGAGCTCAGGTCACGTCTCGGTAGAAGTGCCTGGAATAGGGTTTGGCCTGTCCAGCCAGACGTTCAGCTACCAGGTCAGCCTTATTACACTGTAGTCATATGGTTCCAGTTTAACATATTTAATACTAGTTTTAATGTGATCAGCATGAAGAGAAGATAAAATGTGCAGTTTTCTTGTCCTGAATCACATTGTGGTCTCTGTTTGTGAGCAGAACCCAGAGCTGGAGGCGGTGAGTCCACAGAGGGGGCCACGGGCAGGGGGTACCTCTCTCACCATCACAGGGAGGAAGCTGCTGACCGGCAGAGCCAGTGACATCAGTGTGCTGCTGGACGATGTCCCCTGTCGAATGTGAGTGACAAACACAATACGCACACCAGAGGTCTGCTACCTGACCTGAGCCTCAGAGGCCAAGCAAAACATCAGGTTCCGGGCTGTGTTCATGCTGATTTTTCATGTACTACATTGCACTTGTGATGGGACATTTTCATTATTAATACAATATGACCTGATTGCTACATCAGATAAATGCCACCTGGTCAGTCAAGAGCTTGTGAAAGTTTTTTGAGTTACGATAGCAGAAGGACTTGCATGTTGTCTCTTCAGCAGTACTTCTACCATAGATGCAGAGTATGTGTTTGCACCAGTAGAGTCAGAGTCAGTGTCAGCTAAAGCCTGGCTTTCAGATCAGTGTGCAGAGTTTTTTAGTTAATTTTCTGACAGTCAACTCAAGCGCTGAGTAACAAAGCAAAGACCTGTAAAACATGTCTGCATTAACCCACAACCTGCAATGTAGGTAACTTAAGCCTTGTAACTTCAGAAGGGTTTAAGCTACAGACATGATGCACATATCAGACCATTCGGTCGATTCAGCCCAAACTAGCTAGCATGACATCATCAAGCTGTGATATCAGCATCACTGAGTAATTTGGCTTGGAAAATCACCCAAAATCATGACATTATTACTCTGTTTTTTGACCTTCATATTCCAACAAAGGGTTAAAACTGCACCATGATCCACACGTCAGATCACTCATCAGACTCTGCCCTCACCATCCAGAGTGATTTCATCTACATATGACCATTCAACAGCCAGCAGTCAAGCTTCTTAATCACCCAAAACCCACTCGCTATTGTTATATTAAATCTCTGCTTTTATCCTTCATATTATAAACAAAGGGTAAAAAAATAGTGACATGATTCACGCATTAGAAGACTCAGAGGAACCTGCCATCACTAGCCAGAGCAAACGAAACCAGCTCTAACATCCCCCAACCCAGAAATACAGCACCAACGCACAGCCAGCATCACTGTAAAACCTGCTATTAGCTCTCTGCTTTAGCCTTCATATGGCAGCAAAAGGGTTAATCCATCTCTGTTAGCGAGTGCAGACGGGTTCAAATCAGGTTCATGTTTCAAATTTAGCAGTACCAGTCAATCCTGGTCTTGTCCCAAAGTCTTGGGGACGGGTCAAGTTCAGAGTTGAGTTTCATGCTTCTAAAGACTTCTAATGCCTGCACAAGGTCCAGTCAAATGCACAGAGAAATAGACCAATTTTTTGTCCATATTGGTAAAGATGATGTTATCTCTGAATCACACAATGCATAAATAATTTTGATGATAATAATTTATATAATTTACATCCCTTGCAGAAAAGTCACATATGTTTCACATGTAAAGTGTGTTTACAAGTAATCACACATTTTTTTTTCCACGTGTAAACACATTTTCACGTAATCACGTATTTCATCACATGTGAACACACGTGATATGACATGTTTAATATGTGAAGTGTGCAAAAACCACGAGTTTATTCACATGTGAGGTTCATGTGACTTTCCTGTAAGGGGTGTTAGATGTCCTGTATGCCCTGTATATTAAAATAAAGTTTCTTTTGCTCTTTTGTGTTTACATATATTCCACCCCCCCATCTCTCTCTCTTTCTCCCTCTCTCTCTCTCTCTCTCTCCCTCTCTGTGTAGTGTGTCGGATGTGCAGGAGGGCAGCATTGAGTGCATCACTGGTGCCAGCAACAGAACTGGAGAGCACAGGGTGACGGTACACTACGGCAGCAGTGAGCGACATCTCCATGGCAGTGGCTTCTACTACACCTTTGACCCTAACATCACTCAGGCCATGCCCTCAAAAAGCTTCATCAGGTGAGTGTGTGTGAGTGTATATCTGTGTATTCTTATTTATTATTACGTCTCTGTCTCTTTTGCTGACTATTTCAAAATGACTTTCTCTTGGAACAGCGGTGGCCGCTTGATCCATGTGACGGGACACAACTTGGATGTCGTCCAGGAGCCGCGAATCCGAGTGACTGTGTTTCCCTCAAACTTCATCTCCCGCAGGAAGAGAGGGAGCAGACGGAGGAAAAGAAATAGAGGAAGCGTTATAAACGCAGAGGTTGAGCAAGGGTTGCTATGGAGACACAGGCGGATCGTTCCAGAACCAGACTGCCCAGAAAACACCTTGTGTTCTGTCAAGGTTGTGAGTAAAACCATTACTTCTTTTCCTCCAGAGATTGGCACTGTGGTTGTAGTCTCAGCCTCAAAGGCTCCACACAGAATTACATGCACCATCTAATATAATTTAGCATATATTTTACTGTACTAACCTTTGTTTACTGTAAAATAGTCTGTACTTGTTCATTTATTCTGATTGAAGGTCTGATTACAGTCTATAAACACTTTTCAAAACATGCTGTGATGTTTCTGATGCAGAGTCTGTTTTTGTTGTAGCACTGTGTTGACCGTTTACCACCCCCCCCCCCCCCTTATTTTCCCAGTTTGAAGAGCGGTGTGAGGTGAACACCTCCTCCCTTCTCCTGTGCCGGACCCCAGCTGTGGGCCCCCAGGTGATTGGTGCGGACATACGGGTGGAGTTTCTTCTGGATAATCTGCGCTTCGACTTCAAATCCATCAGCCAGTCATCTTTCACCTATGAGCTTAACCCCACTCTCCACCCCCTCAACCGTCATGACCCCAGCCAGCCCTTCCGCTACAAACCAGGATCAGTCATATCAGTAGAAGTAAGTGCTTGTTGAACTCTGCTTTTGCTCTCTAACTGTACACCATTGTTTTGGATAATACCAATAAAACCAGGTTGGTTGCTGATAAATGTATAAAATGATTCTGATGTGATGCTGCACAATTCTAGAACAAGTTTCTTATAATATAGTACAGCAGGAAGCTAAGAGGCTACTGTGTAAAATTATTAAAATTAAGATGTGTCTAGAATAATAAACTGTATATGATCCTGAACAACAGAGAAAGCTATGACATTAATATGCAGATATTTAAAATGCATCATATTGTGGTGATTTAACCTCAAGGCAGTTGACTTGGGGAAAAAATGATGGATGCACTGATATGGGAATATCATGGGCAAATATGTATATTTTTCATCTATGTATCAGCTGATTATGATATTGATAGATAAACATATGTGTGTGTGCGCTTACCACATGCTATTGCTTTTTATTTGAATCACAATATTTATGAGCTCAGCCTCACATTTTTCTTCTATTTTTTTCCCCTTTTTTGTCCTCTGTCCCCTCACTTTGTCTGCGCAGGGAGAGAATCTGGACCTGGCCATCTTCAAAGAGGAGGTGGTGGCTCTCATTGGCGAAGGTGTGTGTGCAGTGAAAACTCTGACACGGAACCACTTGTACTGTGAACCGCCCCCCCAGCAGCCCTCCCCCTCTAACAGCCATGGACGCAAGCGGGAGGGAGCTGACGCTCTGCCAGAGTTCACAGTGAGTTCACAGAATGTTCTCACTAGGTGAATTCTTCTGTGATTAATGCATTACTGGATGTACTGGTCATCTGTACTTTTGGTTTACCATGTACATCAGCACCTAAGTGACTGACAGTCAATTGACTGTTGTGCTGACTGAAGTGGGATTTTATCTGATGTACAAGTGCGTTTGAAAGGTGTGTAACGGGGCTGTGTGTTGTATTTTGCAGGTGCAGATGGGGAATTTGAATTTCTCTCTGGGTCGGGTGCAGTATGATTCCCTCAGTCCGTCCACCTTCCCCATGGAGGCTCAAATAGGGGTTGGAGTGGTGGCCTCGCTCGTGGTCCTTATTGTGGTGATCATTGTGCTCATTTACAGGTGAGTGGGGTTGTTTTCCATTTATTGCCTCTTAGAATTCTTGAAGACTGTAGTTTGTCATTTTGCTATACCACTTACATACGCTATAAAAAGCAGTTGGCCTTTTTTAAATGTTCTGATCATGACTGTGTACAGCACTGTGCAACAGTCTTAAGCACCTAAGCACATTATTTAAAACCAATTATCTCAGCAGTAAATGTGTTTTTGCCAGTAAACAACGATTAACATCAGAACAAATGCAAATAAACGAAACTACAGTAGAAAAGTAACCAAAATTTCTTACTTCTTATCTTGTGAGCTAGATTAAAGAGCAAGGTTTGGTTCCAAATGTCTGCTTGACACCCCCAGCCATCACATGGATTTGTTAAATCTTATCACCAGCACTGCAGTAAATACTGGACTTTCATGAGAAGAGGCTTAAAATGGTTAAACAAACACATTGGCATATGTAAAATGACTACTTACTGTGAATTGCTGATGTTATTTTTATTTATTTGTAATATTAGTGTTTCTTTGAGCAAATACACACACGCACACACACACATTTTCTAAGCCGCTTAACCTTCTGGGAGCTGGAGCCTATCCCAGCTGTCATTGGGCGGAAGGCAGGATACACTCTGGACAGGTCACCAGTCCATTGCAGGGCGGGCAGACAGACAGACAGACAGACATATACATTCACACACACATTTGCACACACACTCACACTCAGGGGTAATTTACTGTGTCCAATTGGCCTGTCTTTGGACTGTGGGAGGAAACCGGAGCACGCAAATAAACACTTACTTCCCAAATAAACAACTTTATAAATCATTTTCTCAGGTGTCTCAAATGTTTGCAGAGTACTGTATGTGTCAAATTATGTTTGTGTATGTGTGAGTAAGTCACTGACACTGACTCATTTCCTGTGAGCAGGTTTAGTGCTTCCCTTTGGTGTGAATTACAATCACTCAAACAAGGTCCTCCACATCTGGACTCTATTCTGTGTGATAGTAGTTCTCTCAGGGGTCTATTTTTTTTAGATTAGGCTGCTTTCTTTGCCTCTGTGTGACTTAATCTCTGTCTCTAACACTGCTTTGCTCTCTTTGCACCCTCCTCCCTCCTCTGTCTCTCTCAGGAGGAAGAGTAAGCAAGCTCTGAGGGATTACAAGAAGGTTCAAATTCAGCTAGAGAATCTGGAGACCAGCGTGAGAGACCGCTGCAAGAAAGAATTTACAGGTGAGAGAGGAAAATGAGGGCAGAGAAATTGTAAATAAAAAAGAAAGCAATCTCATAAAAATAGAAGTCTAGTCAAACATACACTTTTGAACCCATGGGAACTGATATTAAAGGGAGTATTTTTCCAGCAATGTGAAATGAGTACATTTTTTCCAAGCTTGTGTTTATTTCTTTTAGAAAGGATCTGTTTTCTATACAGTCTTGATAAAGTGATCTCACTCAGTAATTATTATCTGAAATGTAGCGCTTCCTAATTTGATTCTTGTTGATCTCTGACTTTTATTCCAGACTTGATGACTGAAATGATGGACATGTCGAGTGATCTGGTGGGATCAGGGATTCCATTTCTGGATTATAAGATGTATGCTGAGCGAATCTTTTTCCCGGGTCATCGGGAGTCGCCTCTGCGCAGGGATCTGGACGTGCAGGACTGTCGGCGGGCCACAGTGGAGCAGGGCCTCGTCCAGCTCTCCAACTTGCTCAACAGCAAACTCTTCCTTACCAAGGTAACATCATGACATCATCCTCATGCTCAGAGAAGAGGAGTTTGTGAGGATACAAAGAATTTTAATTCATTCTGTTTTAAGGCTGTCATTATTCATACTTAAACTGTCTGGAATATTTAAACCCCTTTAAATGGCTGTACCCAGCAGAAAGGGTCAGACTTTTATTACGCACTTCTATAACTTATGAATAACTCAGTAACCCAGTTTGCAGTGTAGTCCATGTAGCTACTGAATAATAAGCTTCATGATGTAATAAGCCTGGGATTTTAAGTGGTTCATGAAATGTTCAGATTTTTACCTACTTTAAAAAGTATACACAATTTTCCTCTTATCACACATGTAGTCAGTCAGCCAAAACATGTTTGTTGTCTAATATTCTGGCAGTTTTATTGAAAACAGTATGGGGGAACATATCTAAATTAAATTTTTGGTCAAACCATCACTTTATATGAGAACTGTTTTATAAGTTATAA
>JAILXH010013335.1:8067-18596 GCA_023558415.1 Piaractus mesopotamicus | reverse complement strand
CCCCCCCCCCTTGATTGGCACCCAGATTCCTTTAAGTGAGAACTTCACTGATAGAGAATGCCAACACTATCTCTCTCCTTTTCTTTAGTGACACAGAGTCAATAAGGAGCTATTTTAGGGCTTTTTTTGTTTAACTTATCGCACAGGTATTGAGATTGAGCATGTGTAGGTTAACAACAAAACGATCTTATCCAGGTACCTTATTCAAGGGGTTCATACTTAAAAAATCAAACTGCTGAAGAAACCTACGACGTACAATACAAGTATACCCTGAAAGAACTGCTTCACTGTTTTCCTATTAGTGTGCATGCAGTTTAGGTTCTGAGTTCTTAATTTATTCCACTCTGGTTCTAAAAACAGATGATGAAAATGAGCAGAAAAATTTTCACTCTGATCAAAACCGTGTATCACAATCACCATCACTTGCTTGGCCTATCTTACAGTGCTGTTCCAGTCAAACATTAGCATACTTTCGGCATGCTTTTCTGCGTACTCGAGCCTAACCCTCGACCCTCTTCCCCCAGAAGAGCTCATTATACTGAAGCAGCATTATAGCATTCTTAAAGTCTTAGTGCTGTGCAGGAGAACCAGTGGGGACCGCCGTGTTTATTCTCAAAAAATGCAGTTGCTCTCCATCCTGTGATAAAGGTCATGGGTTTTTTGTTAAATGATGCAAGTGCCTATACACAGTTCCTGCTTTTCTGGCAAGGTTTTTGTTGAGCCCTTTTTAAGCTGGCTTAGTTTTACCTGTGGAGTTGCCTTAATTTGAGAGATTACTGTCAAAATTCGTCATTTTAATCCAGTATGAATTTACAAGTCGGATAAGTAATAATTCTGCAGCAAATTACCTTTTATAATTCACCAGTCCTGGAGCTCCCACAGTAATAGTAGTCTTGTTTAAATTGACCTCACAGTAATTAAGGCTTTGTTTACATTACAAGCCTTGTTGCTCTATTTTTTGCTAAATGCCTAAAAACAAAACAACAAATGAACACATAAATTAGAGCCAGGCCACTTCCTGTTTCTCCTGTTATATTAAAAACATTACTGCAAAATGCCAGAAGGTGCCCATGAGTGAATCCTAAATGCATCGAGGTAAATGAAGCTAAACAGCTAAAAACGAAAAGTTAAACAGGAACTTGCTTTAAATTTAAAAAGTAGGAGTATGTGTTCCACTAAAAACAGCAAATTAAACTTACCTGTGTATTTCCTTGTTTCTACAGCAAACGGGATTTAGGCATTAGGGTGCTAGCATTACTGCTAGTGAGTGCTGATTGGCTGGCAAATGGAGCAGCTCATTGGCTGAGTAAAGTGGTTTGCGCTCACTGACGTCTTTAATTGTACGTAAGGTGCTGTTATAAAGTCCTATAAGTCTAGTTTAAAAGCACTCAGAAATATAGCAGCAGTGTTAAAATGTTTTGTGCTGTTCTGTTTTCAGGAAATTGATGCGTTCTTCTATATAACAATGTTTAAGCAGTTACAAACGATGCATTTGCTCAAATGCTCCATGTTAGCCCATTCATTGTGGACCTACTCGTGAGCGCCCTCTAATGCTTGTTAAGCTTGGAAGACATCTGATAAGTAATAAGTGGCAGTTCTAACTACAAATTCTCTGCATGAATTCAGATATGGCCATTTCCGTTGCGTTTGAAAAGCAGGACCAATGTTTCATGAACTGAACTGCAGACATGAATCATGCAAACACGTGATTAAGTAGACACGTCACATTGGCTTCTCTTGATTAATTTGCTTAAAGTTTAGCTCCACTCAATGCGCCACATCCCCCGACTGGAAGAAAAGGCTTACTGCTCAGATGAGCTTGACCTGGCACAGTTCCTTTATCCTCAAGTTCATAACAGGACTGCTGTAATATACTATATTTTGGTGATTGCCTAATTAGACAAAGGAAAAGAAAATGTGATTGAAAGTACCTCTCGCAAAAGACGTCTTGTCAGGCGTAATTTGTTTAAGCTCACTTTGCTGACCTAATGCTCTTCTATCTGGTGTTAACTAAAAGTTAGTTTTTGTTGTTTGTTTGTTTGGACCCGTTTCATTTTAATCTTAACGTTGACGTGAACATCCAAACTATCATGTTTCGATCCGGGCAATCTGCCGTTAATTTCACAGATATTTTATTCCATGCAAATTGGCCAGTTAAATCCCTTACAAATTACACTACAGGACCTCCTCTGGTGAAACAAATCCAGCTTGAATAGAGCATTAGTTTGTTGGTTCAGTAATCACCCAGATTCTTCCTTTATCAGATGGGAGGAATCCTTAGTGGGTCTTAAATGAGTAACTTAACCAACTATGCTAACATGGCCTGCAATGACTGGAAGCCGGTATCCACCAATTAGCATGTTGTCACTTGCATAATGCGAATTTGTGGTTGTTTGCTTCAACTCGCTGTTAGCAGTAATAGCATTTCTGACTGCAATATTCCTTTAAAGAGGGTTTTTGTGTGGTTTCCTTTTTCCTGGGTCCCTTTTCCCGCTTGGTGCATTTCAAATAGGTACTTGACAGATATTTCTACGAGTGGTGACTAATTCCATAATCAGGTTGTGCTGAGTGATCACTGCTTTCATGCAGATGATGTGGTTGCTTGTTCTCATGGTCAAAGGCTAATTATATTTGCATCTTAAGTAAAACATCTCATTGCTCTGATGGCTTGTGTGCATTTGTGGGCTAATCACGTTTATATCTTGTATGTAGAACAGGAACTTAGTATTCATTCCACTCAAATTTTGAATGCGTATCAATCTGACATGCTGTCTTACATAGATGATTGTGTTGTGGTAATTATGGAGCATATATAGTGCTGATTTTACTACTGGTAAAAAAAAAATCCTGTTGAGTGGGCTGAGTGGATTACAGGGCCACTGAGTTCAAACTCCTGTAGCTGTATGTGTCCAAAAAAGGGTCTCATACCCAGCATGGTGCTGAATTAATACCTTGTAAAAAGGCATTACTGGTGTGGCGCTTTGTGGTGATTAATATTGTGCATAACAGCCATGTTTATGAATAGACTCCCATCGTAACATTAAAGTAATTAACTGGCATTTAATGAGGTGATCAGTGCATGTTTTATGCCGGCATGTAAAATGCTTCAGGCAAAGCAATCATGGAGTCAGACGGCCAACTGCTGATAAACTGGCTTTTGCACACTGGTCTGGCTATTTCCATGATTTTACCTGCAGATTTAATAGGCACTTCCCAAACTGGTTAGCCTGTATGTCAATCAGCAGTATAATTACATGACATCCAAACCCATCACCGCATGTCAGTCACGGATAATGGTTTGAAATTTGAATAATGTCTAACTGCCAATCATCTTCACCGAAGACTATCTCTGTTTTAAAGGTTTTAAAGCCAGGGTGCCAAGTCCTGGTCCTGAAGATCTACTGCCTTGTCCTAAGAGATGCCGCTTTAACCCAAATCTAACACACCTGATCCAGTTAATGAAGGCCTTCAGGATGGTATGGTTGTTAATCTGAATCCAGAACTATTCGTACCTTAGTCAAGCGCCTGTGTCCATTTCCTTTTGTGGAATTGAAAATGTTATTTTTTTTTATTCTAAGTTGCAGTTAGTTCACCTATGTCTGGTCATGTCCTTAAAATGTGACTGCTAAGCCTCACTTATCTCGGTTCATTTGTAAATAATCAATGATTAGAGACGAGGAAACTAGATAAGACCCCAGGTGGATTTTACGATAAGGAAAGCGTTACTAGGCAGTTTTGCAACGAGAATGATGCTCTACTCATTAATATTTAGTAGTAAGCATGAGCAATATAAAAAATAATCAGCACTATGTTTTCTAATTGTACTCGGTTATCATTATCGATTATACCATTGCCTAATGGCTTTTTAGGGCCACATAGTAAAAGTGAATAAAATATTGTAAATACATGTTGCTTAACCTTATTTGGCAAATTGCTTAAAGGTAAATTAGTTGTCTTGTCAGTGTTTTTTTTTTTCCCCAACACAGCGATTATTGCCTTTTAAGCATCCTCATCAAGTTACTTGTCAGTCATCGATCATATCCAGTTACATCGGCTTATCGCAGAGATCGACATGATCTGTGTTCATGTATTTGTAACCGCACCATGCCTTTGCATTGTCCATTGGAAAAGCACTCCGAGCACCACAAGTGTTAAGACTAAACTCACCTGGTTGGTAGCTCACTAACAGGTTTGGACACCCCTGGTATTAACATTTCAGAGCACTCTATACAGACATAAGTATTTCAGCCGCTCAACACTTATTTATGTAGCTCATATTACTTAATGTAATTAAGTTAGATGAACCCCAATTCATGAACGGATGTAAAATGATTTTAAGTGTTGGTTTTTGGTCCATAGGGGATTACATTTGCATAATTATGAGCTCTGCTCTGGGTATCATGTATCTGAATAGCATATGCCCAAACATATGGCATGAAGAACAGCTGCCCAAAGGTGCTTTAGATTTGACGGATCATGTATTTAGATCTGTCACCAAATACTGCACTCACCCCCTTACAGAAAGATGAATTTCAGCTGTGCTCTTTTTCCTTGTTCCAACACAGAAAACTCTGTGTGAAGGATCAGACAGATGACAGCCGAGTCTGCGTTTTAGGCGTACATCTAATTTGGACTAGAGAATGATAGTTGGTCCACATACGTGACCTGAATCAGTAAATGCGGAATTTAGTGAGGCTGCTCATTTACATCTTCTCAGAGTAATCTGCCTTTCTTAAGACAGATAGAGATTCTGTCTGTTAAACAGAGAAACGGAAATGTGCAAATGGTCATAGATTCGTCTTCATTTGTCTGTCTCGATTGCTCTGTCTCTCTAAAAAACAAATTTTTGCTTTTTTTTGCCAGTTGCTTTCATGCTTTAAATTTGTAAAAAGAATTGGAATGTGTCTGTTTGAATATCAAGGCCTGCATCTTTGAGGAACCACTTTAGTCGACTGTGACATCAGGGCTTCGTTAGAGATGTTCCTGCGGCTCCTTTGACCTAATTTCTGTTTAATTATGTTACGCTTTGCATAGCAATTACACCTTCTGAAGTCTTCCCCTATATATTACCTACTCCCCCACTCTTAGTCTGCATATTATCACCAACTCCCAGCATTGTGATTATTACCTCAGTGGAGTTTTAAATGATGTCTTTGAACTCAATCACAGAATCACATTTGCTTTGTCTAGCATTCAGGTATTTTTTTTTTTAAAGAGTTGATGCTGAATTTGTTTTAAGTTAATTTGCAGTTGTCACAGTAATGCAGTGTGGGCAGGAGAAATCTATGCTGGTATGAGTGTGGGTGTGTGTGATGACGCACAGCTCTTGCCGTCTCCCCAGAAAACTGAGCACTGACAGGAGTTGAATTAAAAAGTTTTTCATCAGTGCTTTTTTCCCCCTCCTTGCCTAGCAGATAGGCGCAGAAGTGGAGTGTGGAGGGCCGAGGCTGCGAGGCTGCTCTAATGGACTGACTGCTTTCTCTATGTGTGTGAAGCCATCACACTGAGATAAGAGTTTTTTCTTCCTCTGCTCCCCATTTGACCCAATTTATTCCTCTCAGATAAAACAAAACAAACCCAAATCCGAGCCTTCTCGCTGCGCTGCCCTCCGTGCTTCTGCACACCTCCCTCCCTCGCTCGTTTTCTTTTTTCCTCTGTGCAGTTTCTTTCCTCTCCACTCCTTTTATCTTTTGTTTTTCAGTTTCAGAAGTGCTTGAGAATGCTCTGCCTGTTTCTGGCAGGCGGGTGTGTGCGCGTCCAATTTCTCAACAACAAAAGAAAGCATTCGCACTTTGATTTAATCTTGCTTGTTTTACAGGCTTTAGGGGTCTCTGCATGCATTAAATGTGTGATGTTTTGCATATCATAGCCTGGTGAGAGATGTACATGTGATAAACTCTCCTGCTTAAGTGGCCATTCATGACTAAGGGTTTTCTGAACACTGCTGTATTCTGTGTTCGGAAGAATGTCCTGGCTGCCTTCTTCCTTGTCTCAAGGTTCATACAAGCTGATTGGTTAATTCTGTGGACATATAGTGGGAAGGGCATTTTCAGTATACACATCATTTTATTCCTAAAATGAAATATCAAGGAGCGACTATATTAAAGACCAGTTAAAAACAATCTTAAAGGAACAGTTTGGCGAAAAATCTAATTCACACGAGGCTAACGTTGCTAACCAACACTGGAAGTCAGTAATCACGCAAACTGTTTTCACAAATACATGCCAAAACTCTCAGCCCATTCAGAACACATTCAGGTCTTAATTCAGGTTCCTCAGGCAAGTCAACATGGTTTAGATCACAGATTCACTATGAACTATAAAAATGAAAAAGAAAAAAAACTTGACTATCCAGAAACTCAGTACGATGTCTGATTACAAATTTGAGTCAAATGTTTTCTGTATAAATGACCCTCAACTGTATATGTTTGAACTTGAATATACACATGAAGAAATGCGTCAGTTGAATGCTGAACGTGTGACTCTCTGGACCCACCCCTTAGCACAAAGTTGAGGTTAGCTTCTTATTCCCTAGCTTCTTGTTTGAATTTTGTGTTGCTTTTCTGAAGGTCTCCTTTGCTAGTTTGTGGTTCATTGCCAATAGCCACAATTTGCTTGTGTTTGCATCAGTAGGAAATTGGTGATAACATACCAGACTACCAGTAGATTTCTTTATAATAAACAACTTGTAATATATAGTAAGCAGGCCTTAGGTTTGACTGTGTTAACACTTTGTACCTGTGTAGTGACATTTTACAGAAAAGCCCTGCACTACATCCTACCAGAGTTTGAAGGCAGAATAGTACCAGAAGATGTGTTATGTGGATGAGAATGTAGCTCCAATCTTAACTTGAACGTCTAAATAAGGTCTGTCCATGGCATTTTACCATTTTTTCCAAATGAGTTTACGTGGCATACCGACGTAATTTAAAACAAATATATGAAGATTTTGCCATGTATTTGTTGAAACGGTTTTGATGACTATTCTCCTCCAGTGTTTGTTAGCACCGTTGGAGCAGCTCCTATTCTAAACTAAAGAAGCAAAACCTGGACACCAAACATTTCTCGGCCCATTGACTGCATTTAGGTTAAGTGGAGAAGTGAATTTGATTTTTCGCCCAATTACTCCTTTAAGGTTATTTTTAACTCGTCTTTAATGTAGTTGCTGCTTGATATTTTATTTTATGGTATAGAAATAATTGTATGCTTTGGAACCTCACATGGAAGATCGTGACACAAGAGAGTCAATGGACAGTGGTGGAGTGACATGTTACTAATGCACTGTACATTTGATTTTTTTCAACAAATTATTCCTTAAATTAAATGCTGTCTGCATTGGCTCAGTACTCTACTGTGTCCACCCCTAGTTGCTGGTAAGGTTAATATTGTGTTTTCACACCTGAAAGTCCAAACCAAGGTTCATGTTTTTGTTACATTGTATACTTTTTGTCTGGTTATATATAGGCTGCTTTTTAGTGAGTGCACTAACGAACTTAGCATGACATCCCTACATATTGTCGTCATCATCATCTATGTGAGCTAGATCTCCCTATACTTGACATTGATTGGTTTGTAGAGGAGCAAGCGTCTGGTGTCGGCGTGTTGTCAGTTCTGTGGTTAGCCTTTTCTGTTTGAATGGGGAAAAATGAATATCCCCCATCTTTAATTCTCTCAGAAAAAAAATGCAAGTCTTTTTTTGTTAGACCAAATTACAGTTAAATATTTCATCTCCTTCTCTCCGTGTGTGCTACTGTGGCTCATTTTTACTTCTCTCCTGGTTCTTTTTCTTCTTCTGTTGTTTAATGGCTGATGATAGCCTTACTGTAATTGGTCCAAAAGTCAGAACCATCCAGAGCATTGTTTTCACACTCCAAACGAACCGAACAATGATTTACTTTGATCATGGTCCGAGGCACCATTCACACCTGCTGTTTTGGTTCCACCAAACTGAAATGTCCGAAGGTCCGGACCAAACAAAGTAGGTGTGAAAGCTCCCTAACCGTGCGCAGAACCATAATGAAGAATTGTAAGAAATAGACATAAGAAAGCATCTAAAATTCTAAACTTCTTATATGTCATAGTACAGTGAGCAAGAACATTAAGTGCTTGTTTTCTCTTATATCCTTTCCAAATGTGTTATGTTCTTCTCAGCATGTCCCCTCTCTTTTCACAGTCTCTCTCTCTCGCTCTGTCTCTCTCTCTCTTTTTCCTTCTCAAGCTGTCTGTTTCACACTCATTCACACATACAAGAAGAGTTATACACCCACGTTTGCAACACTGTGGCGGGGGGTTCACACGCTGGCTTAGTTTGCAGATAATTGGATGAGTGAAATCATGTTATAAGATTTAAACTGCAGGATGTAGCTTACAGTCTGAAAGAAGCGCACACAGACACCACGGTCTCTTACACATTTCCACTGCATTGCTTGTACATGGAATGTCTCTGCAGCTTTGGCGAGATGTTAAGACCTAAAAATTACTTTAACTTCTCCAGAGGATAAAAAAAAAAATACATATAGCTCAGTGAAACATTGCCTTGGGCTTTGGAAAGCTGACATTTAAAACAAAAAGTCCAAGTCGGATTCATACCCAGTGATAATGTCATTGAACATAGTGTACCGTACTTTAGTCAAAGTCTGGGTGCTCTTTTTCTGGGTGTGTAATGAAGTAATTTTCTGACTCGGTGAATGTGTCCTCTTTTAGGCCTGGTACAGAAGGTGGACAAGAGGCTCCCAGTGGCAAACGAGTACCTGCTGTTGTCCGGTGGTGCCAGGGAGGGTGTTCTGGACCTGAACCCTGAGGACCTGGGTGACTACGCCCGAGGCGTGGACTTTGACCTGGATTTCACCCTGTTGGTCCCTGCCCTCAAATTGCATGACCGCAACCAGCCTGTAACTCTGGACATGCGCCAGTCTCCGCCATGCCACTCTTGGCTCAGTTTACGGCTCTGCGACCCGGCCATGCTGGCTCGATGGGGTATCTGCTGTGAGGATGAGGCCAATGGGCAGCGTGAGGAAGATGAAGATGGAGAGGAAGAAGGCGGTTCCATACTGGGGTCAATTCCGTCACTGCAGTCTCCACAGTCTTTGGACGGATGCTATTTTTCGCCATTGCTAGTTACGGATTGGTTCTGGAATGTGGTGGGAACAGCAGTGGAAGAACTTCGGCGGAATCCTCAAAGAGGGATTCCAGTTCCGGATCGCATTGAACGGAATGGACCTTTGACCACTCTGATCCTCAAAGCAGGTACCAGCCGTGTGCTTTACGATCTTCTACCTGTTGTGTCGTTTCGTGGCTGGCCAGCAGTTGCGCAAAGTTGGCTGACCACTAATCACTTCTGGGATGGAAAGATCACCGAAGAGGAGGCCATCAGTGGGTTTTATCTGCTGCCCTGCTGTTCCCCGGCCGCAGGGTCTACCTCTAGACCAGACCGTGAGTGGAGGCTGGCCTTCTCGCGGAGCGAGGTCCAGTTGAAGAAGTGCGTGCCCTATCCTATGGCTGCGGCCTTCCAGGCGGCCAAGGCAGTTTTGTCAAGACTGCTTGCTCGTCCTCGTACCGGTCTTAGCCTCTACCACCTCCGCACATTGCTTTTCTGGGCCTGCGACCGCTTACCTGCAGCCTACCTGAGCTGCCCAGAACAAGAGACCCCTGCCCGCCTACTCCTGGGCCTCCTGGACGATCTTGCCCACTGCGTGTTGGGTAAAAACTGCCCCAACTACTTCCTCCCTCAATATAACATGCTAGAGCACCTTACCGATGGCGCCGCCCTGCTGGTGGCTCGGAAGCTAGCACATTTGCGCTCTGATCCAGCCGAACACTTGCGTGCGGCACTGGAGCAAGCCAGGCAGGCCTGCCAGCTGAAACGAGAAGCTGCCGGGGCCAGTAACGGACATGGGGTTTCGTCACCCAGCCGTGGGCCATCTGCAGCAGGGTCACCTCAAGATGATCGACTAGCACAGAGGCTGCAGCAGCTAGTCACAGAAAACCCTGGCAAATCCATTTCGGTCTTCCTCAACCCAGATGATGTAACGAGACCACATTTCCGCATTGATGATAAGTTCTACTGAGATAACAAAGTCACGCTGAGAGCCACAGAGCTAATGCTAAAGCTAAATGTTAAAGCTGAGAGCATGCACTCCTCCTCTGTGCATTGCAGTGTACTGTTTCAAAATGAATAGCCCCCACACAAGTCGGGCGTAATCAGTGATGTCTTTTTTTTTTTTGCCAACGCTACAATCTGTAAGCCAGCTCTGCAAAATATGATTAAGCTGCTGCTACAGAGACCATCTGACCCAAATCAAGTCCTCTGTCAGCTACATGGCTCTGCTACCAAAAAAAAAAACAAGCACAAACAAAAATGAGAAAATCACCAAATGGAGGAACGGACAAGAGCAGCTGTCAGAAGACTGCAAAAATGTTTTAGTCTTGTATGCTGTTTGATGGGGGGCCTTGGAGCTGTATTGCTCAGAGAAATTTAATTCTGCAAACCGCAATGGATCATAACATCTTGCACAAGCTGACTTGTTCAG
>JAILXH010013285.1:0-11973 GCA_023558415.1 Piaractus mesopotamicus | reverse complement strand
TATATATATATATATATATATGTATAGTTATGCAATGACAAACTATAAATCAAAACACTTCCTATTAAACCTATAAAATGAACGAAAGTACACGGCTTCAGATAACGGTAGAACATAAAGGGTCAGAAACCAAATAAACCAGTCTATTAGAGATTACCTGACAAATCTTAAAGTATAAAGAAAGAGGTGTTTTTTCCAACTTTGTCTGGTACTCTATTGTCTATTTTAACCTTCTCTTACCATTATGGTGACAGCCACAGTGGCTAATCCAGGTGGCATGCTCCCACCGCTGTCCACTGCCTCCACCACAAAAGTGTGTGTGGTCCCCTCAGGTGTGAGTTTCTCAAAGTCCAGCGTATACAGCACCATCAGCTCTCCTGTAACAGGGTTCAGTGCAAACAGCTCCCTGGCCTCCTCAGTTCGTAAGCGGTAGGTGATGTTGGAGTCCAGGTCTGCGTCCGATGCCTTCAGGAGAAGAAACCAGGAAAGTGTGAGCGATATCTATTAAGCAAGAATGGGTGTGGTTATTCATATATATGGATATTTGAATTAATTTTAGTATTTGTTTACTTAAAAGGGCAAGTAAATAAATATGAACATGAATACTAAGATTAACACAATTTCATTTTGTAGTTTGTAATTTACAAAATAAAATGAATCGTATATTATCCTGTAAGTTTTAAATAAACTATTGACTGAGTTTGCAACAGAACAGAAGGTCGAGGCACAAGAAGACTAAGTAAAATGGAAATACTGAAGCAGAACTAAACTACTGTTCAAAAGTTTGGAATCAATGTTTTTAACAAGATAAAACCGATTCCCCGTAGTTACTGAATAATATGCCTTAGCATCTAATAAGCCTGGGATTTTAAGGGGTTAAACCACCTGAGAGGTTGGTACGCTGATGAGTGCTGACAAGTGGATGAAATATGTGTTTTTTTTTTGTTTTTGTCTGTTTGTTTTAACTGTGTTTATTTTATCAGGAACCATGCCCAAGAACAGTAATCTCATTTGAGAAAAGATACTTTGCACCAGGGTTAGCTAACAAGGTAATATCCATCTGAAGTCTGTTGGCAAGTAAATATATAATTAATTGAAAAGACACGATGGAAACGATAAAAATTACAAAGATAATATACAGTAAAATGACACAGTCTCAATGATAATCTCATTCCTATACCTTAACATATAGTCAACCCTCCCCCTACTCACCCCAAATACACAATAACGCTCACTGACCAACAATCACATGACATACAACGTGAATTAAGCTCAAATAATACTGAGTCCAATTACATTAATGCAAACATGACTAAGTACTTAAAATCCACATGCGGAGTATAGCACTATACCTGAGGTAGTGCTTTTGTTTAGTTTTGCAGTTTTGCAAAGAAAATGTTTAATATGCTCAGTTACTGGAAACTGACAAAGAAAATCATGCTTATTTATTAAAAACATTTGAAAAGCTAGATGTTCCCTATCTTTTCATGGGCAGTTTTACACAGTGAGACCTGATTTCACTAATGAGCTTAGCTCTCTAACAAAATAGCGGAAGTAATTAGAGAAATTAGGTGGTGCTCTAGCAGGATTGGAACTGGAACACCTGCAGAGAGTCGAGTGATCCTGACATATAGAAAAAGCTTTCGAATGTCTCTTACACACAGCATGACAAACAGATACCTGGAATAAATGATTGTGACAAGGACGCATAGTGTGATTGATGCAAGTCACCACTTTTCCCTATCAGCTCTTATGCTTTTTTTGCCCGTGTTCATCGCCACAGCCTAGCTGAAGCATTGTTACTCAGGTCCAGTGAACGTTTCTCATAGTAGACTGTCATGGTGCAAAGGCAACAGCATCAATTATGACTTGTGTTTCTGTTTAGCCTGTGACTTCATACTAATGCTGCATGATAAGGACATAGAATGTAATGTTTGATAAAGCTGTTGGATATCACAATGACGATATGAGAAGCAATAAATTATTATTAAAACACTGGAGGTAGCAGACGTGTAAAGACTTTTTTGTTGTGTAAACCTATTGAAATAATCTCTCTTTAAGTAAATACTTACTCACTTCAGTACCGTAAGTACATTTTTGTGCACTGTAAGGTTGAACAAGGACACAGTGTCGCTGATGTGAAGCACCGATCTTATGAAGCTGCAAACTTGTTGGGCTTCTAATGCTACATTCTGCCAGTCTAGCAGCCCCTAACGATGTGTTTATTGTGGAATTCACTGAGATAACGATAAAAAATGTGTAAAATATCAATATCGATTGCGCCTACTTCATAAACAAATAATCTTTGATACATGTGACCATGTCACAGCTGTATGTCCCATTACACAGATATGCAACAACAGATAGGCCACAGTGAGTAATTACAAACTTACAAAGTGCCTTCATATAGCAAGTGTACCTAATAAAAGGCAAGAATAAGCAGTCCGTTGATGTCACAAGCTAATTTTGCTCAACAAACAGAGTGATGAACAAACACAAGAGTAGAGGACCTACTTTCGAGTGACAGGCACAGAAGTTTTTGGCCAACACACACACCTAAATACTAGCTACTTCCAAAGCAGAAGTTATTATTATTATTATTTTGTGTAAACCTCTACAGGTGCGGGTCGAAACTGGGAGGTGCCAGATTCAGATACAGCACAAATTACACCCTTTAAACTTGCAACTCAGTGTGCATCCTTAACATCCTGCTGTTGTGGGTTTCCTCCCTTTCAGTGACATTAAAGTGGGTGTTAATAACTAGAGCTTTCTCAAAAGCATGATTCTTGCACCCAAGCTTGGTTGTTGACTAATGATATGAAGATGGCACCATTAGCCAGTCATCACTGTTAACTTGTCAATTCTGTGCCTTTCTAATGCAGTAAATCACAAGAAAATTCACGACTCATGTCACTGGCTCAAATCTAGGTGCCAGAAGAAAGTCAAAGAGTCCAGGACATGTACTACAGAGCGTGCATGCACCACTGAGCAAATCCTATTGAAATTAATAGCCACTAATGACTCTCTCCAGCTCTTATAATACCTCCATGGCTAAATATGAGTGAGTGTGTGAGTTACAAGTTAATGCAAGGCTTTGCATCTAAAAATGTAGTAGTGAGGCAATGTAGTGCAATTAATGAAGTAATGAGGGAATAAGAAAGAAGATAAAAAAGCCTCTGCAATACTCGGTGATTGCAAAATACGAGACAAGCAGCATGGTGCTGAAATGCACCTGCAATTACTGAGTGGCAGATGTAAAACATACAAATAAAATACAAAAACTTCCTTGTTTTACAGTTCTGTTAAAACATATGATCAGCCTTTCATTGAGTTTTTGGTCTCTATGATCTCTCTGTGATGAGATGCAATGAATGTCTGCATAGGAACAGTGGTTTCGGTATTCAAATACTAACACAGCAAGTGGTTAACCAAGAACTATAGTACCTGTGCACATCACTATAAAATAAGGTAATCCTTTATTAGTCCCACAACGGAGAAATTCACAATTCACAAATACACCAAGGCCGTGAGGGTATAGCCCTGCTACATCTCCCAGAACTGCCTAGAAGAACAGAGGTCTTTCAGTGGTGGTGTGTGGGCGTGGGTGTGTGTGTGTGTGTGTAAGAGAGAGAGAAAAAGAGAGCAAGAGCGAGAGGCTACTAATCTGTGAGAGAGATAAAGCTGGCAGTAAGGCCTCCCAGTCTGTGTCATTGGAGGCCTGTCACTGATGGGATGATAGCTTTGTCAGCGCAGCGCAAGAGGAAACACACCCACACACTCCACGGGGTGATTCTAGCAATTACACACCTGTGGTAGCTCACAGAAGCCTCAACTCACACAAGCATACGAACAAAATGAGGATTTACAACCCCAGATGAGGAGAGCAGTGGATGTGTGATGTGGATGCAGCAGCGCAAATAAGATAACGAGCTGAGATATTATAGACACAGTTGGAAATAATGAACGTCACAGTGGCACAGTTTTCCGAGAAGTAGAGTTTTACAGGTTATACCCCAGTGAGCCTTGGATGGTACTGATACAATATCACACTACTTTCCAAATATATCACGGTGTCAGACAGTGTAGGGCTGAAACAATTTTCCGACATTACTGATGTCAATAATAAATCGTCTACAAACATTTATATTTTCAAAGTGGCGTCCAACCTAGAGTGAATTAACGACAGTAATAGTGTCATACCTATGTGAGAAGACAGCAAAATAAAAAGAACAATTATGACTGTTAAAAAAAGAAGCAAAATCTAGGAGCATTCCTTAAAATGAAGGATAGTCACCACAGAGACCAATTTTTCCACTAGGGAAACTTACTATGTATTGAATGACATATGTTGCGGTTAGTGGCACAAACGATGGGTGACAAGTAAATGGAAAACTCTGAATCAAAGAGTGGAGAAATGTAACGAATACAGATGCTTGCAGACAGGTGTACTGCATCACACAATTAAGCTCTAAACATCCTACTATGCTCTGTGGCACGTGTAAAAAGTTGGCCCAGTTGACCTTGATTCTGGATCAAGACAACAAGACAAAAAGATCTAAGTGACTTTGAAAGAGGGTTCATTATTGAGGCATGCATGACAGGAGCTTCAGTTCCAGTGACTGCTCAACTGGCTAGTGTTTCAATAGGAACAGTGACTAAAGTGACATCTGAATTTAGATCTATGGAAAAGACATCAGTACGTAGGGTTTAAACATTTTGGCAGAAAGTATACATTCAATGACTATGGCTCAATCCCATTTCACCCCTCGCCCCTACTACTTAGCCCTTACCCCTCCGTTTTGCACATTCACGTCTAGGGGTAGGGTGTCCTGATTTTTGTTGAGGGGTAGGGTGAAGTGTTAGGGCTACACGGCAATCCAAACGGAGGTTTTTCAGAGGCACACTCCAAATAGAGTGTTACGAGAAAAAAAGAAAAACAGCAGGATGGTCGTGCAAGCGACCAAAGAAACCCACAAATGTGAGTATTTTCTCTGTTAAAAAATTACAACAACCATTGTATAATCTAAGCTTAATGTCGCTTCAATGTATTATGATGCTTTTCTTCATAACAAGCATAAAAAATCACTAGTAGTACGTTGATGCCTCGGAAGCTAGCTGGCTAAATTTCTTGTTCCACCTTAAATGGTGCAGCAGTTACATTCTGGCACCTCAGGCATCAGAACTGTGGCGCCATTTAAGGTGGAACAGGAAAATCTGAACAAGAAGCTGGCGAATAGCTGACTTTAGCTTCATACCACTGAAGAATTACGGGTGGACAATAATGAATAATGGTCATCTCCCCTCTCTGAAGGCATATGATTCCCTAAATGTAACTAAAGCCCAGCAGTGAGGCTGCTGAACTTTACCTTCCTCTGCTGTCACTGCAGACTGGCAGGGCTGCCTACAGAGCACAGCTAGTAGCCTGTTAATGAAATAATATTCTTCTTTATTTGAGGCTCCCATTTCATAGCGAAAGATTTCAACCACGAACCCTTGTAACTCAGTTCCAAGGGGCAAAGTGACACTTGAAAACAAGGGGTAGGGGTAAAAATAAGAAATGGGATTGGGCCTATAATGTTCCTGCATTATTTCGATATTTAAGGAAAAAAAACAGAAGAGCCACTGTTCCTTAGGTGACTGAAAATGTCAACACAGGATGTGATTAGACTGTCAGCAAGAACAGTCTGTCCACAACTTCACAGAGATAGATATTTGAGAGTTGTGTAAAAAATGTAAGTCGATATGGAAAAAAGTGATATGGTCAGAATGGCCATTCTTCATCATACTCTTCACAAGTGGGAGAGTGCATGCGTGCTGTACACCAAGAGAACAGTACAGGCCTGAATGCTTGACCTCTACAGTGAGGAAGTCCAGTGGCATTTTACTGGCATGGTTTGGAGTCCAGTTGTCCTCTTAGAGGGAAGGGTCACTACAAATGAGACCAAAGGTGTGCTGACTGATCCTATGATAAAACATGTATATCTTGATGGGACAGGTCCCTTCCAGGATGACAAAGTCTCCACCCACAGGTCATAAGGGGTCACTAAAGGTTAGATGAATGTGAAAATGATGTCAATCACTGATATGGCCTTTGCAGAGAAATTAGATCTCATCTCTACCGAACACCTATGGGAGATTTTGGGCTGCCGTGTTAGGACTCACCACCATCTTCAAAACACCAACTGAGGGAATATCTTCTGGAAGTTCCTTACCTTCTAGTACAGTTCCTGAGGCTTAGGATTCTACTCTAAGCCTAACTGAAGCAGTTCCGGCAGCCCAGCATTATAAAGACACTTTATGTTGGTTTTCACTCATCTGAATGTACTTTTTGTATGTCAACACAGCTAAAACTAAAAGTCAACATTGTAATACCAGTACATATGACATATCGAGCATATAACCTGTGATGTATCCACTCTTAGAGGTCTAGCTTTCATTTTAATTTTGCTATGCTATTTAAATTTAATTCTGTAAATTACATAGCTATGTAATAAATGACACTGATATTTGATTTAAATCTAACATGTTCAAGTCTGCATTTCTGAAATTTCAGTTTTAGTATTAAACAATGACAAAAACTTCAAATGACAAACAAAAAAGCCAAATATGAAAGACGTTTTTCTTTTCAGAAAACAAGACTGCACAAACAATTCTTCCTGAAACTGTCATGAAGGAACCACGGGTTGAAATTATTGACAAAATTCATGAAAAGAACGCATAATATGTGATATATGCATGGAAGAACATAAAATCCAGAAGGACAAAAGAGCTTGTATTAGAAAATGTTCCTTTGAACAATTAAATTAAAACTACAAAGTTACAGACTGGTGCATAGGGGAGAACAAAGAAAATGTAACAGACATAAGAACATTTAGAATGATTTGAGAGTTTGAAGATTAAATTGATATCAGAAATTAAACTGACAGCAGGGAACACTGCTCTAATATCGATTTGCTGACATTTGATCCTGGCGGATGCTTTGCTTTTTCTTTTTTTTTTTGGCTTTAGTGGTTTATATCTTTATGGAGAACCCTCAAGTAGCATGAACCTGGCTGGCCAAGAGGGCTTTGATCTTGGAGCTTCAGAAACTTCACACCTCATAGATGGTTCTATCACTAGTCCAGTAACATACATCTGAGTAGTCAATCCCTTACAAACAGACTTCAGCGAACCTTCAGGGCAACCAGACTGATACAGAGTTGAGCTGGGAAAGACAAATTACATTGTCAAAACACTACCAATCACAGCTCTGACATGGTCGTGGCATCCTAGTGTGTGTGACGCTGGTATCGCTGGTTCTTGCAGGGCCAAACATCATCTTGTAATGAGAATTTTCGCTGCTGTGAAACCACTATAAACACATTTTGTTTGTAATTCAGGTGTCTGATGAGTTCTAAAACTGAAGTATGGTCTGTTTTAACGGAACTGTTCTTATTGTTTATTTTTACCGCATTCTGGTTAATAAACAGTTGACAGAAAACACAGTAGCACACAGAACACATCAACTCTACATGCAGACGTGTTTCACTCAGGCCAATGTGGACTTGCACGTTTTGTAACTGCCGTTTATTCTGCCATTCTTCACTGAATAGGAGTACTCTCAATACTGTTTATCTGACATATAAATAACGCGATCTAACAATTTGCAGATTTGACTTATTTTGTCTCATGCTCCTTTGACACTTGGTTTGTTAGGGTTACCATGCAAGTGTGAGTGCACAGCTTCTGTACATTCATTAATGGTGTAATAGCAACATTATAGTATAACATTAGCATTACACACCAAAAAAAGGACTTCTGTGGTTACTAAAAATGATGTAAATTAACTGTAGCATTTTAAAGTGATAGGCAGCCTTATATATCCTACCTAAATTGGATAGGTTTTACTAAACCTGATGGATGCACACACTGTGGCTGTAGTATCTGTGAGGATTTTCAATCTGGGCTGTAGTAGTACTGCCAGAGGGCTGTTGTTCATCAGTTTTTTTTTTTTAACCACCAAAAACCATTACAATATAGACATTTAACCAAACCTAATTTTAAATATGACAAATGTCGACTGCAAAAATCAATGTATTAATTAATTAATTAATTATGTATATATTGCTCTGGAAAAATGCTTAAATGTATAAACTTATGGATAAATGGTTAAAAGAGTGTTTTAAAAGGAAAGATCCTGAGACTACAAGAGCAGCGGCCACCGTATCTCAGACTGAGAAACTCGAGAACTCTGAGTATAAACTGAAACAAAGAAAAAACAGCAGTGAGCAACATGCGTTGGGCTTTACATGCGTGAGAACTGAAAACTATTGAAAACTAAACTGAGCTGTTTGCTCAGAGGTCTTTTCAAATGAACTCTTAAAACTCAACAACTAACACCGTCACTTGGAGACTAAACATAGCGAATATGTACACAAACCGAATAGAGCCAGAATGCTGTTTGCAGCTTTCGTCTCTTAAGCCTGACATCCAGCACACGCTAGCTGCCAAACCATATCAGCCATCTCATTAGTTAGTCAGAAAAAATGATCAGATTGGTAAAATCTTTTTGTGGGCTGCAGAAGCTTTTGTGTTTGTTTGTGTGCTCCGCGAGTTGTAAAAGGTCAGAAACCCCTGATCTATGATAATACCAATATTGTATCCGACTTGGTAATCAGCAGATGCTCTATATTAACTACTAGAATTAAACACACAACCAAAAGCTTTAAACGGGACATCGGTAGTCTCTGTACACCAGCAAAATGGACCTGCAAGCTAAATGGTTCTAATAAAAATGTTCAGTGAGTGTGTAAATATAGGTGTGTTGGAGTGTTGGAGGCTCACACTGAGTTGGAGGATGGCCATGCCTGCAGGGCTGTTCTCAGGCAGGATGACACTGTAGGACGGCTGGGAGAAAACAGGGCTATTGTCGTCTACATCCAGCACGCTAACGGAAAGTGTGAGGGTGGTCCTGCGGGGGTCCACTGCCCCGTCCCAGGCTTCCACTAGCAGCTCATAGTGACCTCTCTTCTCACGGTCCAGAGCCACGGCTGTGGAGATGTTGCCATCTGCGCTGATGCGGAACAGGTCAGCATGGGTCAGAAGCCTGTAGCGCACCTGACCGTTTACACCTAGGTCAGGATCTGTAGCCTGGAAGACATACACACACATATAAACACATAAACATGTATCAAAAAAAAAAAAAAACATAAATTAAAAAATTGAACAAAATTACCAATATATCCAAATCACTGTTGTATAATAACAGTATATAATAAATATTCAGGAAATGTAAAGTTTATCTGTAAAAAATATACATAGTTCCTTTAATTTCAAAAAGAAAGTTGTATTAAGAGAATTAATAATATCATTCATAATTCATAAAATTCATAATAATTCTGTACTTCTAAAAATAAAAAAATGTTCTTGTTAATCAAGTGTTTTCAAACTGTACAGAAGAAAAATGCATAAAAAAGTGTTTTTATCATGTAGAATATGCTTTTAGCATTGCCTGATAATGGTATGAGACATGAACAGGTGCCATTTGACAATGTCAACAACTAACATAGTCTACATGTTTATTTCATGGATGTTTACACAGAGACACCTGCTCCATCAGCAGGATGACCAACGACAACAACAGCAAGATCACTGACCGCCTGCAGTGAACCAAACAGGTACGCTGTCAACAGTCAAATAGCACCTGTTCTCTCTCTCTCTCTCTCTCTCTCTCTCTCTCTCTCTCTCTCTCTCTCTTTCCTCTCCCTCTCTAAACCTAAAAGGAAGGGTTTATCAGTTAGTGGACTGGCTTCTGACTGAATGAGTGGCAAAACGCAATGTGTTTACAGTTGTGACATTTTCCAAATATCATTCATATACATATTTGTACTGTTGCCGAGTCGCCGAGCGCTGAGGTGCATTGTGTATAAAAGTCGCCAACGCTCTGCTGACTCAATAACTGCTGAGTTCCAAACCTCCACTGGCATTAACATCAACACAAAAACTTTGCACCAGGAGCTTTATGGCATGGGTTTCTATGGCCAAACAGCTGCACGCAAGCCTTATATCACCAAGCACAATGCCAAGCGTCAGATGGAATGGTGTAAAGCACACGACCACTGGACTCTAGACGAATTTTATGCTTCCAAATTTGTGGGAAAAGGTTGGGTTAGGCCCTTTTCTGTTCCAACATGACTGAGCCCCAGTGCACAAAGCAGGGTCCATATAGGCATGGCTGGGCGAGGCTGGTGTAAAAGAACCTGACTGGCCCACACAGAGCCCTGACCTCAACCGCACTGAACACCTTTGAGATAAACTAGAACGGTGATTGCGAGCAAGACCCTCTTGTCCAACATCAGTGTCTGACTTCACAAATGCTCTTCTGGATGAATGAGTAAAAATCCCACAGACACACTCCAAAATCTTGTAGAAAGCCTTCCCAGAAGAGTGGAAGGTGTTACAACTGCAAGGGGGGGACCAACTGCATATTAACGCCTATGGATTTAGAAAGGTATGTCATAAAATACTTTTGTCCATATAATGCATATTCTATAATTCAAATTGATACTCTGTAAGGACAAGGACTTTTTTAAACAAACATTGGGTTATTTAAGCTTATCTGTGGCCTTACATGTGGAACAATTTCAACCAGGATGCCGGATGAAGAAGTATACCAACCAGTACTTGCTGTCAGTATGGCTGAACTCAAAAGCTCCAGCCTTCTCCTTTCTTCTCTCTCACCTCTCTCAGTCCTCCTTGTGCATTCACAACAGCTGCACGATTAGGATTTAATGGTCTCAAACCACACCCTGGCGGCATTATCCTTTTCTTATTGTTTTAGTGCTTGTATCTGAAGGCACCTCATTGACACCCAGGCAAAAGCGGTGGTGTGCTTCTCTGATAAGCTATGTACCACACCGTCAGACCGCCCGCTGACATGAATTATACAGCAGCACAGAGAGAGCAGAAACACACACACACTCTTTCCCAAAAGTTTAGACCCAAGACTCTCATTTCTTTCCAAGCTGGATCTCAGAGAAAGCAGAGAATGATACGGTGAAGGTGAGGACGTGAGTGCGTGATCAATAACGGAGCCTTTGTGAGAGGAGGTGCCCCCCTGATGCTTCCAATGTCGAAGAATCAAGGCCCTAAAAAATCACTATTAACCGCTGACACAAAAGACTGAGTCAAGTTTTACTGCAGATGTGCATGAAAAAAAGAGACTGCACTGTTCAATTGAAGTTCCCCTCTAAACCGGGGGTTTCTATGTAATTAAGAGATAAAAAGCTCTAGGAAATGTATGTCAATCGCGTCAATGGGAGTGTAATTACAGGACTGGCAATGACGTCGTCCTTTTCACGGATTACCATGGAATCTGGGTACAAGTTTGATCTGATGAGGTAATTTGTGTCAGACCACAATGTGCCATTAAAATAAAACCTAAACTCCAGAAGTATTTAGTACGTCCGCTGTACTGTGTTGCCATTCACTGTCGTTTGTTGAAACTGTCTTATTTCTTTCTTCTTGATCAGTGTAGTCTCATGCAGACAAGCACACATTAGACTTGCCATTTTCTGAAAAAAAATAAATAAATTGCACAGATTGTACTGAATGAGCACAAAGAGGTCACATCAACACGCTAAAGCCCCTTAACACCCCCAACTTTCTCCTTAACGGTAGGTGTAGCCTTATGAGCTCAGGAAGCATGTTCAATTGAGGGGGCTTCTGATTGGAGACTATGCTAGGGGCTGGCGGTATGACAAAAATATAATACGTTAATACTTTCATGATATAAACATAACATTTTCACGATACACATCATGATATTTCTTTCTTCTGATGTTTGACAAGTTGGAACAGACAAGAAAAGAACAGTAGTATCACAATTAAAAGTTACAAAAACTATGAATATGATGATTTCACATACTGCACTGCAGTAAACGCAATTAAACAAGGCTAATCGTGCTCTCTCTGCAGTAGGTCAGTGTTATTTAC
>JAILXH010013253.1:0-10920 GCA_023558415.1 Piaractus mesopotamicus | reverse complement strand
CTATATAGTAAGTGGAGCTGATAAAATGGACAATGAGCGTAAAAACAAGGAGGTGGTCATAATGTTATGCCTGATATGTGTATTTCACACCATACTTGCACCTTCTTGTGCATTTTACTCTCTCTTTTGTGCTAGTTCTCCAAACAATTGTATAATGCTAGTTACTGGCAAATGTCTCTAAATTCAGTATACGATAAATCTAAATATCTGTAAATTAGTGATCTTAAAAAGTCATCAGAATTTGCTGATGTCGGTTTAGGCAAAATGCATGGCACCTGGCACATGGCAGTGATGTAATTGCTTGTAATAACTGCTGCAGTGGGAAATTAGAGAATAGCTAGAGCAAAGGTGCACAGACATAACTCACTCAAAATGTGTCAGTTCAAGCATTTGGTAGTAGAAAGGTCTACATGGCTGCATAAGCTTGCATGTCCTCTGCTTAACTGGTACACTTCTCTTCCAGTGACCTAATTACGATCATAAAGCAGCAGGATTAAAGTGAGACTTTGAGTGCTGAGCACACAAACAACACACAGCAACATGTAGAATCACAAGTCTTTTGACAAGCTTTACATGCTTACTAGTTTATCTTCTCCCAAAATACTAAAATATTTTGGCAATATGTACAGTTTGATATTGTATAAGTCCAATTTTATCGTTTGACCTTTAAAAAAACATAGTTCTTGGTAGATTACACAATTACTAATGTAATTGATAGTGAACTGCCTGATGATCAGCTATGAGGATGTGCTGAAGAAGATGAAGAAGATGAAGATGATGAAGATGAAGAAGACAGGGTGGAAAGGCGCAGGGAGGCAGAATAGGCAGAGCAGAGTGAGAGTGAAGTGTGTGACGCAGGAGTGGAAAAATGTAAAGAAGAGAGGGAGTTCAAATGATGAATGTGTGTCTTATTTGGGGCAAGGTGTCCGTAACTTTCAGGTACTCCAGAAAACAAACTCCTCTCTCGTCCCTCTCTCTCACTCTGTTCTGGGTCAGTTAGTCTCCTGGGAGATGGGAAGCAGGACAGCACTGCCCCTCCTCTCCCTCCCCCCCTCCCTTCTCTCTCTCTCTCCCTCTCTCTCTCTCCTCTTCTTCTTCTTCTTTATGCCTGTGATGGTCTTTTTAATTACTCTCTTTAAGCATGTTTAATTACAGGGAGGCATCGCTCAGAAGTCTGCAAACACAGTTAAACTCCCAGAGCCTCTTAATATCATGGCCTAAGACACACATACAGATGCTGAACACAGCAATATGATATTAAGAGCCATGCTTTTCCTTATGTGCGGTGGTTTTACTGTATTCCTGCCACCTAGAGGTCACAGGAGGCACTACAGTGTAGAAATTAACCTTTTAAAGCTCTTAGCCCCTACAACAAGTTGTCACGTGAGAAAAACTTCAAAATGCTATCAAGTCAAAAAACATGTCCTCACATGAAAAAATATCGCATGTAAAAATGTGCTCACGTATGGGCCTACACTTCAGTTCCTTGTTCCCATAACTACATAACTTATGTGCTGGTCTCATTACTGAGCAATTTATAGTACTTACTGAGTATTATCAAATAATAAGCCTAGTGTTTCAGTGCAGTCTCTGCTAATGCACCAACTGACCAGTCCACCCACAAATACCATTCGCAGCAACTGTTGCTGGGATGGACAAGCTTTACAGAACGTATAAATATCACATTCAACCTAATGAGAAATTACAACGCACAACTATTATCACGTATCACACATGCAAATTAAATTGAGCTAATGTTAGCATGGTGGTAAATTTTACAAGTTTGTGGTCATAGTGGTAGTGTAGCGTTTTAAAAATGGGAACTCAACGTTATGCTGCAATTCTAAAGCATGTGTGAGACCTAGATAGCCCACATGCGCATTACACTTCGCTAATAAGGTTATATTAAATTTCACCTATTGTCAATGGTCTTTTTCTTTAAAATACCTTACATTCATGAGAGTTTTTTGTTTTATGGAGAGAACATATGATTTTTCTTCATGCAAAGCATTTTACACTGGCATTATGCTAACATTATATTAGCATTATGTTAATTTTATTAGCATGAAGGTAACAGAAATGCCCAGTCAGTTTCCTCCACTGAGTTTAATATTACTTAGCTCTAGCTTAAACAGTGACATTTGAAGCTTGTAAGACGTTCTGGGGTTGAACTTTTTCAGTGACTCCTTTAGTAAATAGTTCAACCCAAAGCCTAACTGTGAACATAACTGAAGGAGTCTGTTAGCCGTTAGCTTTCTGTCACGCTGGTTCTTAAACCAAATATTACATTCATACATAAGGGATGTTGCAAACTACAAACAATACCCAATTAAGTTCAAAAATATAAGATTAGGCTAGTTCAGATATCATATATTCAAACAACTACACAAAATATTAAGTCACCAGTTACTCTTGTAACTTTTAAAGCAATGAAATAAACCTTTTACAAAGATAATTAAACATGAAATGTCTCACCACAACCCTTAAACTGGGCATTGTTGCAGCAACATGCAGCACATTTCAGTATTTTTATTAAACCTGCGTTTTTCCTGGAAAAATATTGGCATGTCTAGAGAAAACTGTTTATTATAAAGCTCATAGATGGAGTATCAATATTGGGCCAAGTGCCTTCACATCACTACATACAGAATGATGTCATCAGCTATATAGTTCTACAATATGTATATCTATGCTCTAAACAAAGTGTGCATAGGTTAATGAGATTCTTGCCAATGTTGTTGATTTTTTGGCAGAGCATGAATAGGTCATTTGCATTTACATGATCATTTTAAAAGTGCTATTTATGCCATAACTATATTTTAAATTAGTTCTCTACTAAAAGCCTGGGCTGTAAAGCCTCTAGGAACCCTAAACTGCTAGGTCCCACAATTAACAGTTAACTAAAGAGATTATGATATTATTTACATTCTACAGACTTTTTTTTTTGCCAGAAATGCTCAAACATGCACTTACAAACAAAATATTCAGCGTGCATTACTGCACCTTCAGCTTTGTTGACTAAAATCAAAAGAAATCTGTTCACTTGTTGGATGTTGCTTATTGTGCATGAATTTCAGGTATGTGCACGAATCTGACGTAATCAGCTTCACACAAGCTAAAAATATTAGGTGAGACAGATATATGTGGGAGTCTGCCAATGAGTGAGTAAAATACTGTCTGATCTCCTGTTAAATCATAGAAAATTCACACTGAAGTCAAATACCTTTCATCCAAAGACAGACTACTCTTTATAGGAAATAAATGCAACATGTGCTTGGTTTACATGTTGCACACTTCAAAAACTCACTGACAAAACATTTTAATTGTATAAATACAAAAATGCACCTAATTCTGTACATCATACTGTTAGACTGTGGTCAGTTATGATTTTTGAGCCTTCAGCCTTTAGATTCAATTCCAAAGTTTATTTCTTATGAAAAAACCAAACATCTTGTTTGCAGGTGGATCCTTCTACAAAATATAAGCACAATCATAAAAAATAACATAAATATAAAGATAAAAAAGAAAAATAACATACACAAATACAAGAAATAACAGTCATGTAGACAGATAATAGCTTGTAATAGCTTCTCTGTGTTGGAGAATTGGCATGCTGTAAAGATCAACTCTGAGCATGCATCTATCTAATTGGCTCTCTTAACGCTGTAAAATTTTGGCAACTGCATCACTTTGAAGTAGTGATAAAGCTACAGGATTCTTCACTTGCCAGGTGCTGATTTTAGCTGTTCATAGGAGATAACTGCCTTCCCAAGACAGCAGTTGCTACAGGACTGTGGCTTCTTCCATAGCACTCACCCACCTGTAAAACAACATGCAAAAACAACAAAAGAATGTGTGATCATTATATTGTATTGCTGACTCTGTGATAAAAGCTTATTCATTTATAGAAGAAGCAAAAAAACAATTATTAATGTATGTTTAAAAAAATATTCTTAGTAATTTTGTAAAATTTTATTGGTACATTCATCATTAACATTTTCCACAAAAAAATCACACATTGTAAAGGACGGCTGGTGTTCTCTAATGATATAAAAATGGGAAAAGTGTATTTACAAGTTGTTGATATAACAGTGGTGATGTGCTAACTGCATGGAAATAAGAAATATTGACAAAGTTTATGCATGTACCCCATGCTTCACCTCACTTCCCTTAGCACAGGGGTGTCAAACTCAACCACTAAAAGGGCCATTTTAAAATTGTCATCAAATCTGTTTTTATTTCATTTTTACCTAACATTTTGCCATGACCCGAACATCCCACTGTTTATTCAAAATATGCCAAAGCTGCAACAGCAAAATAGGCACCAGACATCTTTTCTTTTTGTGTAACCGCTGGCTCTTAGACTGTTGTTGGGGGAAGGTCATGCACTACGTTGCAGTGCATGCTGGGAACTGTAGTGCATCTCAGGGTAAAACAAGCTAATAAGAACGGAAAATTAAAATAATTTCACGGGCCGAATAGGACTGTGTCACGGGCCTGACTTGGCCCGTCGGCCTTGTGTTTGACACATGGGCTTAGTGGAACCTGCCAAAGCTTTAAAATAGGCAAAACTGTTCATAACTACTCTTCTTTTTGTTAAAGCTCTATAAGTCCAACTCTTACTTTCACCATGTTGTTCTCTCTACTAGCATGCAGCAAACTGTGCGTATGAATGTAAGAAACACAACTGTAGATCAACTAGACGAAAATGTAACATTTGTTGCATCTTGGCCGTCAAGGCAAAACTCTATGATGAACTGTTTTTGCCTTGTATATGGCAGGTTCATATGTCAAATCCCACTAAAATCTCTAAAAACACTTTCATCCACAAACAGATCATGAAATTTGTGTGGTTGTGGAATAATGGAGACGTTCCAGTTTCAATTCTCAAGCTGAAAGATACAAGGATCACTTTCTACTTCGCCTTCATTTTCAAGTTGAAATTGAACACTTCAGCAGTCGAGAGAACGTGACATCTTATGGGAACAAAACAATGCAGTTTGCAGTAGGAACTGTGGTTTTGTTTAGACAACATTTGATAACTGCAGTTGTTATAACATAAGTGTCCTTTCTATTAACAGCTAAAGTATTTCTTCACAGCCTGATTTTACCTCTTTTTGAAAGGTTGATTTAAGTTGTGGCAGCACCATCAACCTCATTTGAATTAAAACTGAAATTCTCGTAGACTTAAAGTCCTTCTTACAGACTGTGACTGGGTTAAACCACTAAACATTTACACAGAGGGGCCCATTGGAAATGTGCAAAATGCCTTGCTGTTAGCAATGTGTCTTTAATTATGTAACTCTTTTGTTATTGTTTAATAAATTAAGCATGTCAATGAAGAATCTCTCAATAAACTTAAAAATGACATGAAAGGTTCTTCCTGATACCCTCCCCCTTCTCATTATGGCACCCCTAAGAATGACATGTGACATGTGTTTTACCTCTGTGCAGTGTGTGTGTCCTGAGCCTTGAATGTATAGTAGAGTGTTGTTTTGTGGTACAGCTGAAACACACTGCCCTCTCCTTCATTCTCTGACCTTACTGAGAACCCCAACAGAGGGAGAGACTCACAGGAAACCCTGTCCTAAAGAGAGACAGCGAAAGAAAGAGAGATTTTATATTTGTTTTCTCCCTGAAAGACAGGTTGTCTGTGTATGTGTGTCTTACCTCAGGCTGTGGGTATGCATACAGCACTTTATCTTTGAGATGGAACCACAGGTTCTTCCAGCTCCGCCTACTGTTATGACTCCTCTGTAGAGTTCCACTCATCTCCCCCTCTGACCTGGTCACCTACACCAATCCCACATCCACACACACAGGAAGCAGGTTAATTGTGGTCATTTCAAAAGACAATATTACCCATGTCTAACCCCTTAAGCCTTGAAATCAAGTGTCACCCATGTATCGCTATGAAGTGCACTTAATGCACTAAATGCTATAAGTTCTAATCCACATAGCTTCTTCTTTTAAATATCAATGAATCATCTGAATTATGAGGTGAAAGAGTTGAAATAGGAATAATGATACATACATACTATAAGCAAACTAAGATTTCTGCACACTGAAATGATGCTGCATGAAAGTAAGTTCACCGCTAAACTTCTACATTATTATGTAACACCAGCTAGTGCCTGCTGGCAAAGCATCTGAACTACAATTAGTGAAGGTTGCTGGTTTGTGTGGGGTAATTTGGTGATGTTGCCAACCTAATGATGTAACTGATAGCTTGCCTGTAGCAATATTTGTATTTCAACTCCTTTACAATCCAGTGATATTTGGAGGACATAAAACTTTACAGCATTTTTGTTTCCCACAGGGTAGAAAATAGGCAACCCCCCCACAAAAACAGAGCTTTATATTATATTATATTATATTATATTATATTATATTATAGCAGTCACTGAATCATACAATAAAATAATTAAATGTCTAATATTAACAGAACCAGACAGTGCAGTGTGAGTGCAAATGTGGGGGTTTACATGGTTGAAGGACATCTGGCCTTTGCGCCCCCTCCACAGACAGGTGGGATGGATGTTCTGGAAAACTGCAGACAGAGGCCGACTAGAGCTCTCCGTTGCCACGGCAACATCTCCATCTGAAAAAATACACTCACTGAAAGGTCTACATTGTCAAAAGTTTTTATTCCAAACTATTGTTTGTTCTGTTGGCCATTTTCCAATTTGGTCATAGCCAGTTTCAGCTAAAGTAGGTCTCCCTGTATTACTGATTCAAGCAGTGTCTGTTGAGGATTAACGCTGCCGGCAGAATAGTTTTAACTACATGCTGTTGGTTATGGATGTGCTGTTTTTTATGACTGTCACAGTGTAGTGTTAGAATTCATCACAGTTTGAAGCATACCAGGCTTGCAAAGTTCACTGTAGCACTTATCGCACACTTTGGCTCGTCTGTTCTTCATATATTTGAGAGGGACTTTATTTCTGCAGCAGTCTCTGCAAACAACCTGTGACCAGAAAGATGTAAACAAAATAAGTTTTTAAGGTTTCTGTGAGTCCTCAGAGTGTGCATGTCTGTGTGCCTCTATATTTACCTTTCCGCAGGCATGGCAGTGATGCCTTCGGTGTGTGAGGCTGAAGCGGACGGGGCAGTTCATGCACACTGCTATCTGAGAAACGGACACCAGAGGTGGAGCATTCTCTCCAAGACACACCTCCGACTTCTCCCCGAAAAAGAAAAACGAAAGTTATTAAATGAGCCTCATTTATGCTGTGTCCAAAAGTATCCAGACAGCCCTTCCATCAACTACAACTACTAAGGTGCACCTATTGCTGATACAGATGTTCAATTAGCACACACAACATGTATAATCTCTGTAGAAAAGCACTGCTAACAGAATGGGACACTCTGGAGCAGCCGTACATGAGCCGAAGGTCACCTTGCACTCTGCATTGGGTTGTGGATCTGTGGAGCTCCATCCGATTTTTCTGGGATTTGTTGGAGTAGTGTTTGTGATCCAGAACTAACCATCTAACATCAGTAGCTGACCTCACTAATGCTCTTGTGGCTGAATGCAATTAAATCACAACAGCTATGTTCCAACTTCTAGTGTAATGCCTTTCCAGAAGAGTAGAAACTCATACTGTAGCAAAGAAGGCACAAACTCTCTATTAATACCCTTGATTTCAGAAGAAAACACTGAATGAGGAGGTGTCTACAAATCTTTGAACATGCAGGACCAGGTGCCCAGACCCAAAGGCTTAATCTATATCTGGGAAACTAGATCATAGTGTTGTGCCGATACTGGCACTTCAATATGGTAAAAGTATCATCAATTCAGAGTACAGACACCATGAAGCAATTTCTGAGGCACGTGCATGCACGCTACTAAGTGGCACTTGTATACCTGTACATGGAGCTTAAGCAACATGTCAGCTGTGTGGGATTATTTCACACTTGGAGACAAAGAGTAGTAAAAAATGCTCATTGCAAAATCTGTAATTGCAGTATTTCAAGGGGAGGCACAACCAGCAAGGATTTACATACATCAGATTAATTAGACATTTAGAGATAAACCAATGCAAAAAGCACAGCTACATTTTGTAGCTCTGAAACCATTCAAATATGAAGTTATTCAACCAGCAAATACCATTCATTCAAGTTTAGTATGCTTTATTTGTGACACAGAACACTGGTTATACACAATGCTTAAAAAATTGAATTGTATAAATGTCGGGACTTATAGGTACCTATCTAGTAGTTTTGTAATTTTGGTCATTCTTTGTCAAATCACCTAAAAGCAGGTTTTAACAACACCCATGGTCATTTTGAAGCTAGTGCATCAGAATGCTTAAAGAGATGTTAAAAGTCTTGTTGGAGAGTTTATAATATTTTACAACAATGTTTATTGGGTGTAAAGAAAAATGCAAAGTGACATTTAAATATTGCATCTTCAGAGATACTGATATCATTGCTTAAACTGCTTCTTTTCATACACTTTGTCTATGTATGCTCTGCCTTTTATTGCTGCTCTCCAGCTAACACACAAATATATTCCTCCTTTTGTGCGTGTGTCTGTGTGTGTTTGAAGGTGAGAAAGAGGGAGAGATGGCAGGAGCTGAGCATTTTTTAAGGATAAATTAAACAGTTCTGTCTGTTTTTTTTCCATTTCAGGTAATTCATGCGTGAATACTGTAATATATATTACATTCTAATGTCTCATAATTCAGTCTCAGAAGTCATCACTTCTTTTTAACAACATTTGCCATTTGTAAGAATAACACTACCCTCACTCCTTCGAACAAAAACAGTCACATTCCCCTTTTACAGCCGGTAGTAACTGTGCTGCTCCGATAACAAAAAGCCTATTGTAGTATTTATACCTGGCATTAAAATGCATGCACATTTGCTGTTAGTGAGTGGATCACACGTTTCCCTTGTATTACACAGTCGCCCCGCACCAGCACAGCACTGCCAGGTCCACAAAGGTGAGTGCTATTGACATTCCACACAGAATGCACTTAGTCTGGCCAAATTACATTTAGCTCTGGCATTAACTTAAATTGGTTTACAAATACAGAATGAGAAGCGAGATAAAAAGCCTTTACAGGTCCAGCCAACAAAGAACAGAGCGGGTAGGTGCTAACTGGCCAAAAAAACCGAAGCACTCCAACTGTTAAAATACAGGAACAAATAACAATTTTAGTGTTCTACAAGACCCATCTGTTATGTTATTTGAGAAGGTTTTGCTTGTAAAACATAGCAAAGTTATTCCAAATAATCATTTGGATTATATTCGATTATATCATAATAATTTGTTAAAACAGGTGTGAGGTTATAGTTGAGCCCCAAATTTAAACCCAAACATCAGATTTAGAGCTAAAGGAACACGCTGCACTGTTAGAAATAAAGGTACTGTGCAGGTATGTTTTACGTTTATCAAGGTACAAACAATGTACTTGTACCTATAAAGGTACAACAGTGGTTTTAGGGTCCAGTTGTGTACTTTAAATATGTTTTTCCCAGTGGAAAAATACATATTTGTATCTTTTCAAATTTAATGTTTTAAAACAGAACAATAAAATAAAAAGCCTGGAGACAATGAAACGGGGTGTGTGGAGTCAATACAACTTAGAAAATATAATTTCAGTGGCCTAAAATTACTGATATGTACCCCTGAGGGTACCACCCTGGTGATGAGAGGGGTACTGCCTCAATGAAAGTTTCGTACCTTTTTTTCTGACAGTGTGGATAAACAAAATGAGTTTTCACTGACTCCAGTGGAAATGTCTTATATTCCAGTTCAGTAAATCACTCAATGTTTCACACAATGTTTGTGCAAATACAACAAATAGTACACAGATAAAATTTTTTGAATGTCTCTAGAATGTTCAGTTGCAAATGCAATAAAACCACCAGAAAAAACCATAACAAGCTCAAAACATCAAGCAACTACTAGCACTCATAAGGTCCTCTTATGCTGTGTGCTTCAGCCCAATAATGCAAATCATCACTTATTCAGTTATTCTTCATTCCCCAGTTATTAGAGTCTCCTCACCTCTAAACAGCCCGTGGGAACTCCCAGTAATGAACCGAGGTCAGCTATCGCCCTATTCAGTGTAACAAACCAATCATCCCTCTCTATAGAAGAGCTGCAAACAGAAACAAAGACATAATCAGAGCCCATATGAGACAGCGAGATAATGTTAGTCTGTGTGTGTGTGTGTGTGTGTGTGTGTGTGTGTGTTACTTGCCTTGCTGACAAAGTAATACTGATATCTTTCACTTCAATCTTCAAGGCATTCTGAGCATTTTCTACAATAAGTTTAGTCACCTGTGATAGAGATATATAAACCAATGCTTATTGATTATCTCTCTTATGTAGAGAGAGATTAGTCAGAAGAGGGATAATTTGGACATATCAGTCTTAAATAACTGGACCTCAAAGAAAAGAAAAATACATGAAAAATGTAGGATTTGAGCCCTTTAAACATAACAAAAATTGCTGAATGGCTGCTAAGTGCCTTAGAAACCCTTGTACTACCTCCATTCCTGTCAGTGCTAAAGTGTTGATGAGTCTGTATTTGCCATCTTGCTGTGGGTATGTGTACAGCATTATATCACTCATCTGCAGTAAAACACACAGAAGAGAGAGGAGACACATCAGCACACATGACAAATTTACAGAACTTAAAACAGATACATGACACACAAGATTCAACAGTACAAGACTGAAAAATGTGACAATTCAATCAATTATCTGGATCCTTAATGTAGTGGTACAGTTTCACCACAAGAGGGCAGGAGAAGTAGCATGTTTACAGCAGAGTTCTAGCCAAATTCATTGAGACCAAATCCATACAAAGATATTAAAGTATTATTTAAAGCATTAAAGTCTAAGACATAACAACACACACACACACACACACACACACACACATACACACACACACACACACA
>JAILXH010013251.1:0-17742 GCA_023558415.1 Piaractus mesopotamicus | reverse complement strand
TTTTTTTTTTTTTTATCTGAGGCCGCCAGCCACCACACAGACATGCACTACACACTTCTTTACGTTCGTATGACTTTATTTAAATGTAATAAGTGTTAATTATCGGACAAGCTAATGAACTTTAACTTCCTGCTTTATGCGATCAGGTTACTGCTTACATGTTTGTTTTACATAAAAAAGAAAATCAATTGTGCTGCAGTGACGAAATTGAAAACTTAAAAAATTGTTAGGGAACCACTACACGAGATGGAATAACCATTTTGGCTTATGTTTTTAGGAGCTTTGGGTACTCTTCAGTTCTAGACGTAGTTCTTAACTATAGATGGTTTCTGTAACTTTTTTTTCTCCTTCAGTCTTTACAACTGTATAACTAAAATGACCTAACGTAGTGCTCACTTAATATAATGCTCACTTGTTGAGAATGTTTACAGAGGCAAAGTTTTGTTACACTAATGTGCATCATTATATTTATGTTCTCTCTTAAAGAACTCTTTGCTTTTTTGTATTGAACTTTTTTCCCTGTCAGTATTTCTCTGCTCTGTTGTTTTAAAGGATAATCGTTTGGACAGCATTCTCTCAGTGCTTTGCTGACCTTTCAGAAATGTTCCCGGCTGATTGGATGTGTGTGTTTCAGTCGTGGCGCTGTATCGTTTGTCCTCTCTGTGTATGACAGGAAGTCCTGTATTTTCCTGATGGTCCTTTGTTTTTCTTTGAAAATAAACTCCTCAAGTAATTTAAGGCATCTTCTCAGATTTTTGTTATTATTATTATTTCCTTTATGTCTCTGAAGGTCTCAAGTCCTAGTCAGTAACTTATTGGCTATGACACAGATTTGCAAAAGGCAAAACATATTTTCATGCTTTATTTTTCTAGATTAAATCTTGCTAAAGCATCTATATCTTTTTGATGTTTTTATACATCTTCTGTTTCTTCTATACATATTACAGACATACATACTTTTTTTTACATACAATACTTTACTAAAATGGGAAAAATTACACTGCAAAAGAATAAGTAACCATTATTATTTTTTTCTTAATTGTTTAAACATTTAATTAGTTAATTAGTTTGATAAAGCCATACAAATAAAAGCTGATGTTCATCATTGATAGACTTCATAGATTAAATTAATAATATTATAATTAATATTTATTAGGTAAAATTTTTTAAATGCGTTAAGTAATAACTTTCTGTGCTATGACCTCCTTTGAGAGTTCTGACGTAAAGTTTCATAACTTTACTAGTGTCATCACTTCCTCTTCATTTCCTCTGAAGTTGAGTTTTTCCCTTTTAAAGTAGTACGTGCTGAGCAGGCATTTCGCATGGTCCTTTCATAGGACTTTTTGATTAGATGGTCAAACTTCCAGACTTCCAAAACATTTAGTAAACTGAACTCTGCTGGGGGTAAATTAGTTTTTGTAGTAATAAAATACTACAATACTACAGAGCCCTTGAGTTGACATGGTGATTATTTTTTTAAAAAGGGTGGTTATGAGAAGTTATGAGAAGCTTAACTCATGGCCTAAATTTATTAATTAGTGAAAACTAAAAAGCTATCACCTTAAGGGCTCCGTGCAGTACCAGTATTTAAGTTGTCAAGACATTGTCAAGTCAAAAAAATTACTGTTACATTCCACTTAAAGTATGCCAAGTCTATTTTCTTTTTTAAACTTGAAGATGACATATGTGTAATGCTAAATTGGTGAATCATAGAGTTCCAAATCTAAAGCTGGGTATAGTCATTTTTTATTAATCCTAGCCATGCAAAAACTTATCTCAAACTTGTATATCAAACACTGTTAGTGACTTAGTTTGAGATGATGTCACCAAGATAACTGTGGTTCAATATTAGATGATTTTTCCATGGCAAAGGTAACAGCGTATCAGAGCTGTGCAGTGACCGGTTACTCCGCATCATAGCATCCTGTGAGTGCCTAGGGGTGTGTAAAAATATTTTTGGTGCAGTGTCGCAGCACTTTAGTCATGTAAGGGATGCCACAAGAAATGCTTGTTTAATAGTGTATGTGTGCGTTTCTGGGTGTACTCAACACAATAACTGTGTCAAACTCTGCTGAGTGTTGTGTCATAGTCTTAATGTGAAATGCAGTGTCACACAATAACTACAATAACACAATAACTTAACTTAATCAAAAATACAAAATTCCACAGTATGCATCAAAATCACAGAACATAAACACACAGACTGTCACATCAGCCCCGATTTCAATTTGTGGAAGTAGGGTGCTTCATGACAGTGAATGAAGAAACAAGCATTCTGACTCACTGGGCATTCATGGTATTGCAACGTTGCCGCTTATGCTGTGAAAGTCACGGATGCCTACGTATGCCGTGCTTTGGCCTTGGGTATTTTGACTTTTTGATTAATGCCTGAACTTGCGGTGCCAGCTGCTTAGTCACTGTGCTGACAATTTGTAATTCCTATGTGTCAACTTTCATGTATAAGATACACAGTTTTTTCCCCGTATAACTTTTTCACACAAACCCTACTAACCGTAACACATGGATACAAAACATTCTTGAATTTGTTTTGTATCCAAATCAATCTGTACCCAATTATGTTCAGTAATCGGTAACATTACAATAACCCTATGATAACAGATATCAAAAATCTTGTAAATTAGCTAAACTTATCACCTGCCATTTCTTTCTTTATCCTCACTTCAAATGTGATCCTAGCTTGCAAGATTTCTGTGTCTCACTGAACCATCTGAAGCGTCATAGTATTCAACTGTCTACACACTTTGCACAAACCAACTCAAAATTCATCTTGTGGTTATTGTTACTATTTGCCCGAGTACTAAGAACAACTCTGCAATGAACTTTAGTTGTAAATATTAGGCAATGTTTGAAAGTTCCCCTTTAAAGGTGTTAGGCAGTGGTTCCTTAGTTCAGGGACATAAGGGAAGTAGTTATTTCAGCTACTTTTTCGTTTAATTTTTTTAGCACCGTTTCCATAAAAACATCACATTACAAAGCCAGGTGCGTTTTCAAGAACAGTGCAGTCTCCATTACGTTACCATGAAGAGAAGCTCAAATATGCCACAAAGAACTATTGGGTCATCTAATTCCCCTAATAACAAAACAGCCTCTTGCGTGTCAAAATATCATCAATCTGAATTCTTAAATTCTGCTATACTCTTTATATTGGAGCCATCCCCAGAGACTAGGCTGGACAGTAGAAGAGCTGTGTCATTCTCTTAGGGTCAGTAACATTTACGCCATTTGCTCTGTGTACATACTCATGCTTTGTGTGTATACTTATTTGGGTGTGCACTAATAGAGAAGTTTAATATAATAAGTTCCAGACAAAGTAGGGTACTCATGGTTTGGATTATTTTTCTCATCCTGTCAACACAGGCACAACAGAAGAGCCTAAGTGTGTACGTTGCTCTGTGTGTTTTATCTGTGTGTGTCATGGAACGGCCTTCTGATTAGGAAAGCTGAGGAATTTCCAAGCTCTCGTGAGGAACCTTAAAAAGCTTGGAGGTTCCCCATATACACCGCCTACAGAACGCACAACAAAAAAGGAACTGCTCTGTTTCCCTCCCCTATATTTGCCTATATCTCTGTGTACGTCTTTTCATTGATCTCTTTTTGGCTTTCTCCTTCACGTTAAGCACTCCTTCATTCCCCTTTCTGCCAAGGAATTTCCTTCAGCATGATGACCATCAGAGAGCAGGTAAGAGTTAATGTGTGTTTGTCTAGATGAGGGCATGAATTTTATGTATATATATATATACATCTAATATAAACAAACTATTTTGATAACTGATTACAATGTTTATTTCTTTTTACTCTTTCGTTTATTCTTTCCGTCAATAACTAATTGCCATTTAGTTACTTACATGGTTACAGGATTAATATAAAGCAAATCAAATAGGCTGAATGAGCTATAAGCAATTTTTACCCTGATTCAAAAGCATATATTGAATCTTCTTATGAAGAACCTGATTGATATGATCTGATATGTTCTATTGATATGTATCTACAGTATTTCTTTATAGCATTCATTTTTAATCAGTGTTATTTGATGTGTTAATGTATATTTTGTAATGTTGAATCTTCATATAAATTTGAAATCGTATCTTTTTTTTTATGTTAATCTATGGTATATTTTCATCAATCAGTATTGGTATTTAGCATTGATTTGTGAGCTTAAATCTTGTTAATCTAAACAATTTAATGGCATTTTTGTGTGATATGACCGTGTATGTTGAATCACAAACTATTTGATATGTTCATATAATTTTTTGTCGAAAAAAAAATCACCCGGTTGGTTTATGTTATAGCTGTCAATCAAAGTAGTTTCATTTGTTTATTACATAAAATTATATACTTACAAGAAAAGAAAAAAAGTAAAAGAAGAACTTGTTTCAAAGCCTGTTTTGCATTTCTCTGTAAGCACTAGTGTAACAAATAATATACATAAACAAATCATAAATATAGTGAAACATATAGAAATTTTTAGAATCTAGGTAGAAACATTTTATCACATTGTGAATGAGTTTGTTCAGTCTGTGGGGGCCAGGATTGAATTAGTTTCTCTGCACATGCTCTTGAGTGCTAACCCGTTCAGACATTCAGTCTTCAGTGTAAGTGCTGGCTTTCTCCTGAGGGCCTAGTTTTGGTTTCAGACGTGAGGAGACACTATGAAGTAGAACCCACCCCCTTACATACAAAAAACCAAAAGCTAGTTTATGTAATGCTACATAGATTTATGGTAGCCATGGAAATTAGGTAGCTAACATTAGCTATACAAGATAGCTTACATTTGGAGCAAGTTAACATTTGCTAACTAGTCTAAGTCACTATCACCATCATGCCATTTACTGTCATGGCTAGAACACTAGAGTTAATGTAAAGTTAGTGTTGACAGAGATTAAGTGTAAAGTTTTTTTTTACAGTTACTGTAAAAGTTAATGCTGACAGAACAGATTATTCTTCCAATACATCTATTTTTTTTCTTCTTTGCAGTATAGAGGTGGATGATATGGCCATAGTATAATATAACTATAAGAATTTTTCATAACACATGACATGCTGCGATATTTATTTTTTCTGACATCTGATAAGTTGGAACGGACAAAAAGAACCAGAAGTGACACGTAAAAAATTCCATCAAAAACAATAAATACAGTGGTTTATATTCAACATTTTACACTCTGCACTGCAATAATTCCATTTAAACAGTGCTAATTATGCTCTTTATGTAACAAAATATGTAGCTGTTCAGTGGTTTTAAAATACTGACAACGTGATATGCTCAAATAATACTCAATAATACTCAAATGTATAATGGATAATGATAAATGTTGTCATATTGCCCAGCTGTAGTATGTAGTTTGAAATATATTTTTATCTTTCCTGTGTCATCCTCACTGTATTAGTATTTGTTCATTGATAATTTCATTTATTTATTTTGTTCCTTAATTTTATTTGTAGAACACTTTTCATACTGATGGCAGCTCAAAGTGCTTTATGGACATGTGATAAAGTAGTGAAGTCTATTTCAGATTTTATCATTCAGCACATGTAATAAGTTTGTTTCTATTATCCGGATCATGCATGCTGGGCAGCAGATGAGACTAACATTATTTAGTAGTTTCCCTTGCAATCTTTAGCTAACTGGACTTTTAAAAATGGGAGAACTAAGTAAAAGAAATAAACCAACAATAACTAGTGTATTACAAATGTGAATGCATTGTGATATTTGCTTTTCCTGGCTGTATCAACATCTAGACAATATGATGTGGTCTCCTTTTTCCTTTTGCCTAGTGTGTCTTGGGTTTCAGTGCATGGATTTTTATGTCTCTTGGCCTTGCTGCTGTCAACGCAGTACCCATGAAAGGTAATCTTAATATGATTATCATAGTTTGGGATATCAAATTTATGAGAGTTCAAAAGCACTTTCTGTATGTATAGATTTGTTCTGTGATTTTATAATTTGATTAACTGATCTGAATCAAATGCTGAATTGCATTAACCTATGGATGCTCCACCCACAAATGTGTTCTTCACTGAAACTGTTGTAAGCCTCACAGAGAACTAGCAAAAATCTCATTCAACCTTATGAGAAATTGTAGTTGGGGTCGCTACATAATGTTTCAACAGAGTTTGCAATGCTGTGTTACCAAGGTTGGAAACAACAAGGCTGAATTTGCAATCTTACTAATGTTAGCTCAATTACGGACCAAAAAAAAATTCTGTCATAGCACTCATTCCTAATTAATATTGCAGTATTTAGTCAAAAACAAGTTGTGTTCTAAAATGTTCTTGTAAGGTTCCACATATATGCAGCGGTAGTTACAAAAGAACACATCTGTGGACAGAGCACAGTTTAAGTGATCTGTTGTGATTGATCCAGACAGCTGTTCAATGGTGGGCCCAGAGATCCCAGATTTTCACGCCCAGGGGGAAGCAGTGGTCATCAGATTCCCATTTCTCGAGAATGTCATTAGTTACAAAGGACTTCAAGTGGACAGCAGCGCCACATTTCATGTCTCTCACAGTAACCATAGTGACCTCCACAACTGGAGTCACAGGGTCATACAGAGGGAACGTGCCATTTGGCTTCTCCCATCTCTGCCCTCAGACTCTGGAACATACACCTATGTGTTCAGGTACGCCAACTCCTGGTTGGATTTTGTTAATGGCCCTCACCTGAAAATCACTGTGCATGTGTTTAGCTGTTCTGTGCTAAATGTTATTTCACATCTCTATAAGAATACCATATGAATAGTGATATACACTGACTGTCCACTTTTTGCAGACCTGTCTTTGCTGGTCTTGAAGAATTAAAGAAGCCAATTTGTTGAAGATTTGTATTAGCCATCATTGAGTCTTTCATCAGTGGCTAGGTTTACATGCAAAGATTTTCACCAATCTGACTGAATTCTTTCTGATTATACATTAAGAATGAGGTGTTTATATGCACACTTTACTCAACAATCTCTGTTTACATGCACCCTACAAGATCAGATCAAAAATTACATGCATGCAAGGAGTACCACTTAATGTAGATGTTAACATGACAATGAGCTTCATGAGTCCAATCAGAATGAGACGAGCAGCAGTATGTTACCTGGGTTTTCAGTGGGCGTTTTTAATTTGCTCTATAGTTTGTATAAACCGGCATTTATTTGCTTATGCACGTCTGAACAGCTTGTTATTGCAAGCTTTGTGGCCATCCATCCTGCTAACTATTTATAAGTCTTTTAAAGTTAACTTCCTCTGCAGACCAGTTTCTGGCTTGCCATGTTGAACGCTATAAACGTCCATTATGACGCAAATGCACATGTGCAAAAGAGCGTTCTTATACTTTCCAATTGGAAATGTAATCAGAAAAGGCATTTATATGGCTATTGTGCTTCTATTTAACTGATTATTTACAGGATTACCCGTCTCATTCTATTGGATAGAATTTGTATTCATAATGGTCTTAAATAGACTATGTATTCTGACTGAGATGTATACATGGAAGTATTGTATTCCAACTAAGCTATTAATGCAGGCTGCATGTAAACGCAGCTATTGCTCAGTTTCTCACTCTTGGCTGTATATTCTTGGGTGATGGACCATGTGTAAAACCCCAACCAGCACTCACTCACTACTATCTTACTACTATGTCAGCGTTGGAACTGTGCTAAGAATGGTTCACCACCCAAACAATATCTTCACAACTACACTTATGTGATCAGACACTGACCAATGATAATTGTTCTAGAGGGCAGCTGATTGAAATTGTGCAGCAACGGTAGACTATAGTATGTAATTGTACACCTATATATGTCATTCTTCTGAACTGGTCAGAGCTGACAACACATTCGGGACTGTCAACTGGTCTAGGACTTTAAACCAAAATCCTTTTCCTTTGAATGACCCTATACATTAATTATATTTATTTTGTTAAAACAAATGATTGAACATTCCATTTTGTCACTACCAAAAATAGTCATAACACTACCGAAACTTTACCTAATGTTTCTGTTGTGACTGAATCATTTTAAGCAGAACTCAAAAACGCTAGCCAGTACATGATTAGCAAACACAGCTTTGAACAGTTAAAACTGCAAAAAATGTCATTAAAACCCAAAAAAGTGCTTACCTGCAGAAAATGTATGTCTAAGTAGTGACAGTTGTTAATGATCCACACTGATTTTAAGTCTTTGGGACACATTTACTTCAAAACAATGGGATCTAACTGCTTACCATGTGGCCATGAGCGACTGGGATGCAGTGTCACTTTCCGCTCTAAAATGCAGAGGCGTGGCTAAAATAAGGCTCTGCCTAAAGACTAAAACTCTGTTTCGGCAACTTTTTGAAATGTAAAAATTTTATTCATAAATCTAGATTTTTTAACTTCACTTAAAAAGCTAAAAGATCTTTAAAAAACATTGAAAATTAAGAAAAATAAGTACTATTTTCACAAGTGTAAATTTTAGTGTTAGAGTTTGTGACACACACCTCCTGATAAAAAGTACCCTATAAATTATGATTATGTATATGTTTAGCTTATTACTGTCTCTATTAATGGCTTAGGTTTAAATAGATCATAACAATCCTTGTAAATATCTAAAGTCTGAATACTTCATTGTTTTTTAAATTTTTACTGTGGGGGCACAATTTGAACTAATTTGGTATAATGGTTGATAGTGGACATATAAACAGACCTGTAGGGTAAACACATACTGGATGGTGATCAGGCAGGCAGGGGTTCTAACTAGGTAAATAGCTAGCATATGTTGTAGAGTATAAATATTGTGCTCACATGTTACAGTCTTTATTGTCCCTTTAGGAGCAGCACGTTCTGCTATACAGGGGAGATCTCTGTGATCATCTATAAAACAGGAAGAGAAGACATGGACATGATGTCACATCCTGTTTCTGCACAGCCAGACAAGGACCTGACCATCATCTGTCCTCACACAGATCATTTCAAAAAGAAGGAAAGTCCACAGTGGTACAAGGTACATTTATGTGCATTTCTGAAGCGAGAGAAAAACAGAAGATGTGTTTAGTAATAGGATGACAGGCAGTCTGTCAGTCTAGATAAGCTGAACCAAAAGCCAGAAACATCCACTGCTCTGTGTCAGTGGCATGGTCAGAACCTTTTCAGTGGGGTGGCCAAGTTAGACTTATGAATTTTATTGGGGTGGCAAACTGCACAGTGAAAAGAGGCAAACTGCGCAGTGAGGTAACATTATGAGAGAATATTGCATTTTTAAACACATGCATTTACTCAGGTGTTAAAAGGATTTAGATTACATGGTAAACAATAGATGGTACTATACGACATGAATTTTTAGAGTGTTTTTTTTTTTTTGTTCGTGTTGTTTGGTTGAATGTTTTTTCTGATGTGGAAAGCCAATATTAGCTTCTTCCTTAAACAAAATAAATGAGAATAAGGATAAGGTTCTGAGCAGAGTTCACTCTCCTATTAGATACGCTGATTACTGAATACAGTGTCACATCATACTTGATTGCACTCTGATGGCAGATTTTCATTATAAATTGTTCACGTAAAGTACAAGAACTTTCCTCTGGTGACTGCTTCATTGATGCTCACTGACTGACTACAGAATGTTTGCATGTTTTAAATGTTGCTTGTGCATGGTCGCCAATACATTTTCCATTTGTTTCTCAAAAGGGTTTTCACTCTGAGGCTTTTCCATTAAAAAGTGCTCGCTATAACACTGGGACAGGAGACCTGCTCACTATCAGAAATATCTCTGTGGAGGATGAGGGATTATACACCTGTAGGCTCACAGTGACCATCAACAATACCCAGTATAATGTTAGCAGGATCTGGAAACTACAAGTGTTAGGTAAACTATACTATCAAAAACTGTAAATACAATGATGTTTATTCAATATTTGGTATATTGTGTTGCACTAAATCCTTTTGTATTGCACTAGACTATTACTAAGGCTGCACACATGGAACTACTATGGCTGTCCTTTATTATGGGAAAGACACTGTTAATGAACTCTAAATGTTTGTGTCCTAATGTTGGTAAAGAGCTGTTTTTTTGCTATATTTATTTAAATATTTATGTCCTCGTTGTGTTTCCCATTCTGTTCTTCTTCAGACCCAGAGACAGACTTTTTAGACTCTCAAACTGAACCTACAACCAATTCAATGGATGATGCTTTGACATGTGAGTGAACTTAGACTGTGTTACCCTTGACAGTTAGCAATATACCTGTTACAGCTCAAATAAATCACTTACGTAATGGATATGCATTGTATGTGTGGGCTTGATGTTGTTGATCTTCTCATGCAGCATCAAGCCTGCTCTACCTTTACATCACCACTCCAGTAAATGGCTCTATAATTGAAAGTCGCCTTGGTGAGTTCACTGTTTATTTACATTCTGGACGCTGTGCAGAATGTAAATAAAAATTGAATGCAATGATATGCAAATCATGTAAACCTTATTTTTAAAGGAAAATACTACGAAGACAATATATCAAATGTTAAAACTGAGAAATTTTATTGTTGTTTGAAAAATATATGTCCATTTTGAATTTGTTGCCAACAATGTGTTCCAAAACAGTTGGGATGCGGGCATGTTTACCACTGGTTCATTACCTCTTCTTTAACAGTACTCTATGTGTTTGGGAACTGAGGAGACCAGTTGCTGTAGTTTTGAAAATGTAATGTTTTCCCATTTTTGTTTGATAAAGAATTTCAGCTGCTCAACAGTTCGGGGTCTCCTTTGTCGTAGTTTTTCATTTCATAATGCATCATGTTATCAGTGGGTGACAGGTCTGGACTGCAGGCAGGCCAGTTTAGCACCCAGACTCTTATAATACAGAGCCTTGCTGTTGTAATCCATGCAGAATGTCTTGCTGGAATAAGCCTTGTCCCTTGCCTACAGAGATTTCTCCAGATTCTCTGAATCTTTTAATGATATGTACTGCAGATGATGAAAAGCAAAGGTTTTGCTATTTTATGTTGAGAAATGTTTTTCTTGAATGGTTGCACTATTTGATTGTGCAGTCTTCACAGAGTGGTGAACCCCTCCTCATCTTTACTTCTGAAAGACTCTCTGGGATGCTTTTTTTATACCCAATCATGTTACTGACCTGTTGCAAATCAAGCACCAGGTGTTTTTTAGCATTACACAACTTTACCAGCCTTTTGTTGCCCCGTCCCAACTTTTTTGGAACGTGCTGTTGGCATCAAATTCAAAATGGGCATATATTTTTCAAAAATCAATAACATTTCTCAGTTTCAACATTTGATATGTTCTCTTTGTACTATTTTCAATTACATATAGGGTTTAAATGATTTGCACATTGCACATTGCATTTTGTTTTTATTTACATTTTGCACAGCGTCCCAACTTTTTTGGAAATGGGGTTGCATTTGGATTGTGGACCATTCACAGCACAGCAGTGATACTGCTAGATGGAGAGTGGTCCACCATGAGACAATGTCCAGGCAAGAGCAGTTCTATTCCTGAAAGGCTAGATAACAACACAAACTGTGCATTAACAGGCTACAGTCTCTAACTGTATACCAACAACAGGCTAGGGCTGTCTTGTAAAGTGGGCAGTGAGTGTAATGAGGCAAGGCTGATGCAAAAAAAAAAAAAAACAACCTATGCACTACTTTTAAAAAACACTTTTATTAACATCATTTTTATCTAAGTATATTGAGTTTGCATTAAATGAATGTTTCTGTTTTTGTGGGATAAATTTAATTAATATTTTTACATTCAATGTTTGCATTTAGGCTCCAGTTTGGCAATCCAGTGCAAGGTGTTTGTTGGCAGCCAGTCACTGGATTTCACTGAGGTCACTTGGTTGGTCAATGGCCAATTACCTGAGCACTTTTATCTGAATGGGCGAGCATTTCAAGTAAACAGGAAGTAAGGAAGTCTTTGTAAATTCCTTCAAAAACATACACTGATCAGCCAGAACATTAAAACCACCTCCTTGTGGTCCAGCTCCACTTACTATATAGGAACTCTTTGTAGTTCTCCAATTAGAGACTGTAGTCCATCTGGTTCTCTGCATACTTTGTTAGACCCCTTTAACCCTGTTCTTCAAAAGTCAGGACCCCCACAGGTCAACCCCGGATGAGGTATTATTTTGATTGTGGATCATTCTCAGCTCTGCAGTGACATTGACGTGGTGGTGGCATGTTAGTGTGTGTTGCACTGGTACAAGTGGATCAGACACAGCTATAGCTGATAAAATGGGTGTAAAAACAAGGATGTGGTTTAAATGTTATAGCTGATCATTGTAACGTCTCTATATGTAATGATATACAAGGAACAGCTCAGCCTAAAAAACACCAATTTCACTGCTTAAACATCCACATTAAGTATGGTCAATTTAGACACACAAAGTCTGAGATCAAAACATGTGCATGTTTCATATATGTCCAGGGTGTCAGGTAGCCACATTGAGGTGCAACTGGTTTTCCTGGAGGTGCATGAGGAGGACATGATCGCAGAGCTAAAATGTGTCGCTAAAAATGTGTTAGGAAAACAGGAAGTCATTACACAAATTAAAGTGCAAGGTAGGTGCACACAGAGTGATTTACTGTTTACATAGATTATAAGTCCATATTGTGACACAAAGCTAAATGCAGAGTTATAGGGATGCGCATTTCAGTCAAATTTGATATTCAGTTTCAGACCCAATTTGTCATTTTTGTCTTAATTCACTTATTCCTATCCCACTTTCCAATCGAACAACCATATCAATGACTAACTGCACACATTTTAACTAGTGATTCTCAACCTTTCTGAGATATTGCAGAGAATGAGGGACTTTATCATGTTTTATCACAAACAAGCACAGGGTAAAATTTAACATGGACTGTAGTTGAACCGGTTCAAATCTCTTATTCCCATAATTGCAGCTCCTGTGATTTTTATAGCAACTGGACAGATTTGTCAATATTCACAAAGTTGTTTTTGTAACATAAAAGTTTTTTTTTTTTTTTTTAATCTCACATATTTTTCAGTTTTCCAACTACCATACCTAATTTCACTTCACATCTATATCATTTTAATCATTGTCTTATTGGTTGTAAAAAAGCATTGTTTTGAAGCATTAAAATAACTCACAGTGAGCCATCATAAAGTACAGCCTCCCCATGGTGAGGTTTGTTTTAACACGCTGATTCAACTACATCTGTACTTTTTTATGTTTATGTATGTTTTATGTTAATAAGACATAACTGTCCTTATTGAAGTTATAAAATAGGATTAGGCCAATTTTGAGAAAATATAAGGGCAAAAATGCCTTCAAAATTTTTTTTTTTTAATGTAGAAGCATATTTCAACTACACATATCGTATGCAGAAATTAATAAATCATAGCTTTGATAGAATTTTAGGAATACCACATATATTTTTGTTTAATAATTCTAAAACTGGCTGAAAGATTACATTTCAAAGATGAAAGATTTAATGCCCTGGCACAAAAAATACAACCTCTAGATTAACCTGCTGATTTAAAACAAAATATTATTCTTAACATGTACACTTACATTCTTAAAAACATGGTTCTTCAAGGGTTCTTTAGTCAAGATAATGATTGTATAACTATGAACACACAAAGAACCAAATTGTTCTACTCAAAGATCCAGATGGTTCTTAAGGTGTTCATGGCTCTATATAGAATCATTGTCGTTACGAATAAACCCTTGAACCCATCCTTTTTAAGAGTGTAGTTAATAATTCAGTTCAGTTCAGTCATTATGTGTTTGGCTAAACTCAAGTATGGCTAAACTTAGGTATTTAAGATTTTTTAAAGAGGAAAACTAAACGAATAAAAGAAACCAATCTTAGTAAACCTGTGTGTGATCTTTTCTCACCCTCTCTTAATGTCTCTGCATACAGACTCCACATTTGTGTGGTTGGTGACAGCTGCTATAGCTGGCAGCTTTTTCCTGCTGGTGGTGAGTGTGTTCCTGCATCTGCTGTGCCCTAGATGGGGGAAACAGAACGACTACATACTGGCCCGACAGAACAGCACCTTTTGAATGTCTTCGTCTTTCCAGCTCTACTGATTACCCCTTGCTAGATTCCTTTTTTGTTTTTCAATTGTTTTATTTACATAAACCCCACTCTATTATGACCCCATATTTTGTACTTTCAATTACAGTAGTATACTGTTAAGTGAACAAATAATACTATACAAGCAAAATTCCATTCACTGTATGAGTCTTACAGTTCCACATATGTGTATAGTTACAGGCTGTAGCCCACCTGTAGTCATGTACAGTTTGTTCAGCTGCTCATCACTGGTCAGTTTCTGAAGATAGGACAGCTGTTCTCTGATGTTATTTGGGTGGTGTTCTCAGCACAGTGGTTACACTAACAGGGTAGTGGCATGGTAATGTGTGTTGTGCTGGTACTGCTAAGTCGTAAGTGGCCCCCACTCAAAAATATCCAGTCAAGAGTGGTTGTATGGTCAGAAGCTGACCAATGATGACGGCCTAGAGGTTGGCCTTGAAAATGAAGTCTTGGATTTACTTAGAAATGTTGCAGAGACATGTCATGTGGTTCCACGTCAAGTGTCAAGTGCTTCCACTGAGTAATATGTACTTATCAAATTCAAGGAAATCCTGCAAAAGCGGTTTGAGTAAATTCTAATTGACTGGAGTGATTATTTTAATGTATTAGGGTGAGTAAATAATAAAAGCAATAAATAATTGATGCAGGAACCAATGCTAAACATGAGTTTTAGTTAAAAAAATGACACTGACAAACACTTATGAAGTAAATCTGTCAACTCATTTAAGTTCATTGAAAGAACACAACTAGCTCAGTTCCACTGACTTACGTGTTTGCAAGTCATATCAAGGAGAGAAAAAATTTTAAAACCAAGGCAAAAAACAAGGCGATTTTGATTTTGTTTTGATTTTGTTTCTACTTTAGTTTTTATTATTTTTTTGAAGTTTTAAATATCATTCAAATATGTGTTATTGTTTAACTCCTGAAAATCATCTACCCTGAAAGTATTACCTTTTCTTCTTTGTCGAGGTTATGAATGGCAAATGGCATGTTGTTGAGGGAAAAAATTGTAATATGTACTAACTAAAGTAGAAAATCAACATAAAATTAATAGGTATAAGTTAGATCTACATAATTACTGTACAGTGCCATACCAATAAAAATTAATTGACTTAAATTACAAGAGCAGACCTTTTAATACACAAAGCGTGGTTTCAGACTTTTGCAAAGTACTGTATTATGATATTAAATATAAAGGCTCACATGTAAAGATATCAAATTAAACTATAAAACACTCCATACTAATTTAATACAATAATTTTTCTTTACAAAAATATATTGTCATCATAATAATATACGTGACAAATATGTGAAATTTTAACATGAATTTCAGGGTTGTTTTTTTTTTGTATTTGGTTATGTGCTCTTTTGCATTAATAACAGCATGGCCTTGAGCTGCATGGACTCCACAAATTTGTGCAAAAGCCTCTGATGAGTAGACCAGAAGGAGTGGTCTGACTTGAATAGAGAGAATAAGACTCAAAAAAACAAAATAATCCGACCTTGTCTTTCAAAGACCTTGAAATGGTCAACATTCAAATAGTGACGTCCAAGTAGTGCAGTCTATATTTATTCTTCATTTTACTTGTCATTACTTTTTTTTTTTACATTTTTCAAAACTCTAAACCATTCTGTTGTTTATTTTCAGGTTTAAATGAAAATTATGCCAGATTTCCAAAGTGGTCTCAGACTTTTAGACTCCGCTGTATGTTCACAGACTCAGCCTGCAGCCATTGAGACCCAGCCACTAAGAATTATGAATGCTGCTGTTTGAGTGATGCACAATATAGAACAGCCAATCTGAAAAGACTTTATTTATGCACATTGTACACTAACAAAACATGATCAAAAACAGCCCGTTTAATGCTAATGGACATCGAAAGGCTGGAGGTGATGTAAAAATTTTATTTTTTTTTGTTATATAAAACCAGACATATTGGACCTTATGGTAAAAAGAAAAGAAAAATGGACTTTAAATAATAATGAGTTAAACTAGATTCATAATTAAGAATTTATTTGGGGGCACCTTTTCTCAAAAGGGGGTTGTTCCTATTTTCTGAACACAATACTTTTTGGAGGTCTCTTTAAGAGATTCTGAGCATACTAGATAATCTAACTACAGGAAATGGAAATTAAATAGTGAAAGATGTGTTTTTATAAGTAAAAATATGTTTTTAAGAAGTAGAGCAGTGGTGCCCACGCTATGGTTTATGGCCCCCCAAGGTACATCGAATATCCTTTTAAAAATAAAATACGACCCTTTATTCTACTTGTTTTTTTTATTATTTTATGCTTAGTGTGTGAAACTGTGAAACAAAGCTATTCCGTGATTTTTTCACTGACAATGAAAGAATAAAAGCCGAGAACACACGGACTGCTATAGCACCAAAAGGACTTCAGTCATACCCTCTACAGCACATTGTCTATCAATCTGAAGAACCATTTCACCATGCAAAGAGCTCTTTACTCAGTCGTTTTTATGGTCCTAGTTCTATATAGAACCTCTGTCTTTACTAAAGGACCTCTGAGGAACCATCTGTTTTGAAGAGTGAACTACCGCACGTGGGGGACGGGCATATTTGACTATGAGCGAATCAGAAACTGCTAATTTAAATGATAACTCTCTGGGCCAATCAGAAAACGCGAACATCAAGTTCTCTCATACACTCTATCAAGTTCTCTCACACTCACTATCAAGAACGCCTTACAGTTTGATGGCGAGTGTGAGAGAGTTTGATAGTGAGTGTGAGTGGGTTTGATAGTGAGTGTGAGAGAGTTTGATGGTGAGTGTGAGAGAATTTGATAGTGAGTGTGAGAGAGTTTGATAGTGAGTGTGAGAGGGTTTGGTAGTGAGTGTGAGAGGGTTTGATAGTGAGTGTGAGAGGGTTTGGTATTGAGTGTGTGAGTTATAGGGAGTGTGAGAGGTTTGATAGTGAGTGTGAGAGAGTTTGATAGTTTGTGTGAGAGAGTTTGATAGTGAGTGTGAGAGAGTTTGATGGTGTGTGTGAGAGAGTTTCATAGTGTGTGTGAGAGGTTTGGTAGTGAGTGTGAGAGTTTGATAGTGAGTGCGAGAGGTTTGGTAGTGAGTGTGAGAGATTTGATGGTGTGTGTGAGAGGTTCGATAGTGTGTGTGAGAGAGTTTGATAGTGAGTGTGAGAGGTTTAATAGTGAGTGTGAGAGATTTGATGGTGTGTGTGAGAGAGTTTGATAGTTTGTGTGAGAGAGTAAGTTGGAGTTTTGGCCTAAACAGCCTCTCATACATATGTGCCCTCATACTAATGATGAAGCATTTATGATTACAAATAAGCAAAGTTCAGTATTCTGCCACCCTGAGCTCTGACAGGAACTACAGAGAGCTCACACCTTGAACACAACACTACAGAAATATCCTTAACATTATTTTTTTATTTTGTGAACATCAACAGAATCATCTGTTGTACACTATAAGAAAAAGGGTACTGTATACGCAAACTTTACCAAGGTACACACAGTTTTAAAGGTACGCTACATTCAAGGGACAAATTTGTGCCTTTTTATAGCCTAATATTTCAAAATTAAGAATAAAGTAAAAAGCCTGGAGTAGAGAGTATGGAATCAATGCAACTTAAAAAAAAAAAAAAAACAACAAAATTACATAATTATATTCCCTACCTAAATATCATGAATACATACCCTTAGGGGTA
>JAILXH010013214.1:1986-12173 GCA_023558415.1 Piaractus mesopotamicus | reverse complement strand
ACAATAAACACTGTTGAAGTAAACACAGTGGAAGTAAATGCTGCTGACTTCGCTGGGCTAAAGCTCACCTGAAATAAGCAGTGGATATGTGTATTGTGGTTGGACGAGTCAACCTTCCAGGTGTTAAAATAGCATTGTTAAATAATCATAGAAATGGGTGCTAGAGTGGCCTATCTGTCTGAAAATATGTGGCATGTTGCTTTATGTAACTTGCTGAGGACTTTCATTTGAAATTAACTTTCAAAACTAGATCATTTGGTGTCTTCAGTCTCCAAACGTTTAAGTGTTGCTGGATGATGTAACACAGTGGTAAACATGTTCCTGTCCCAACTTTTTTGGAAGGTAAAATATCAAATATTGTGTTTTTGCACTGTTTTCAATGTAATACAAGTCAAATAGGATTTCTACAAATCACTGCTTTCTGTTTTTATTAGCATTTCACATACTGTATTAATTTCTTGGAATTGAGATTTGTACATATTAATGCGGAGGTAAGTAATACATTTACTTTCAGTATACATTCTGTATCGACAGGTTTGAATCTGCACCTCATTCCATTTGTTTTAATGCCATTACAAAATGTGGCAATTTGCACAACAATACCTTTTCTTTCATCAAATTTAAATTAGAATGAAACATTGTAAAAATACAAATATGGTATTGAATCTTATTTCAGAATCTTCCAACAGAATTTCTTCACTCGCTGCAATAACTTACAAGTAAGAAATAATTACTATTGAGTTACACCATGCCTTTGTCATCATTGCCCAGCTTGTTAGTGTTAGGAATAGGTTTTAGGGTAAGCTTTACATAGCATTACTTAAACACAGAAAGACATAGTTCAGGTAAAAAACTCCATAAAGGAATCATTACGAGAATATATGTGTGTGTGAGAGGAAAGAGACAAGGAGTGTCCCCTTGTGAGCTTGTGGACGGTCATGCATGTCTGTGTGCATACTAGTTTAAATAAAACTTCTTAATGGTCTGCCTGGCTGATGATTGGTCCTGGGTCAGCGTATGTGTCGGAATTGCGACCTCCAGCCCTGCAGTTTGTCTCTGTGAGACCTCTCTCTGTAAACTCTACTAATTAGCAGAGTAAACGCCATCAATACACATACTTAATTAATGGAGGTTGTTTTGGGGTTGTAGCGGCTGAATACAAAGTGAGTGAATGGTTTGCGAGTGGACACTGGATGCGCGTGTGTGTAGGCGGTACATTTTTTCTGCTGAGAAAGGCCGAGTCATCGTCTAATTTCCTGAGTTTCTCTACGAATGGTCTGACATTAAAATAACAATTCTCTAAATAATATTTTTTTTCAAGCACATCATGTAAGACCTTCCGTGGGAACCTTTTATAAACTTTTTTTTCACCTTTATAAACTTATAAAAACTGAAGATGGCACAATACAAACTGCAATTTGGGTCCTTGGTGATGCGTCAGCCATCCATTGCCAAGATATTGACCTCGCTCTTTCTGGGTGGGTAGTGTGGTCCTTTCTCTTCTTCGTGTCTTGCGGGATGCTGGCAAGGCCAAATGCAGGCATTTGTTAACTGATGTAGCAGAATTGGCAGTTAGCACTCTCCTCCGAACACATTAAGCTGTCCAGTGACACAGGAGCAGTTTGAAAAGATGTGGAGGCACATGCTAGCCCTCCCAGCTTGGTAGTATTGTATGATGAGCAAAGACTAAGTGAGTGGGTAGGAATTGGTAGTAGAGGCTAAATTTGCCAAAAAAAAAAAAAGACATTTCACATTGCTTACAGTGCAAATGTGTGCAAAATTAAACTAAGTAAAATAAATGATAAATAATGCTAGTACCAAATGCCGAATGTAAAGAAATCAGTTGCAGATTTGGTACAGAATTGGTTTGGATTTGTTCATTTTTTATAGCCAGGCCAGCCTTTTCTGACGGTATTGGCCCACATTACCAAATGAAATCAGTCAGTTTTGCAGAACAGGAGTGAGGAGCTGAATGAAACAAACATTGTACATGCAATATGTTATGCACTTGCCGCTCCTTATTTCCCTAATTTCATCAATAATCAAACCATTCATAACACAGAAGCACAACATATCATCAGCATACAGTTACAGATAATAAATAGTGCATTTTCTGCTGGACAGTTTCATGTATATGAATTGTAGATGTTTTTTGAGCTATTTATATAACCAGAAGCTATCCCTTATTTTCATTTCATTTGCCATGATTATTAGTCACCTGTGAGCCATCTGTAGGCTAATATGTAGACAGACCAAATTAAGGTCTCGATTAGGTCCTTCCTCATTTGATGAACATGTGGATACGAGACAGATCCAAGAAAAGGAGTTGTAGGCCTGTCAAAGAATGGAGGATATCTGCACAATGTAGCCAGCATCTGGTACGGTTTCACTTTTGAGTGAAATTGTATCAGTTAGGTTCTGGGCACCACAGACAGATGGAAAATAACTGACTGACAGGACTCTACTCAAATATGCGTTGGTGGTTGTATGATTCATTTGAAAGGCAATAATAAACTTCCTTATGAAACCGCCTCACTCCTCCCTTGTAGAGGAAGATCTTAGTGAGATGGTGAACGGTGTCCTCTATAGTACAGATGCTACTGTTGCCTGAAACCTGGCCTGGAAATGATGATGATGATGATGATGATGATGGAACCACCAAGATTTTGTGGCCTGACCAGGTCAAACTGAAACCAATCTTTTGGTTTCTCAGTTCAAAGCCTTCAGCCAACCTTTGGCTAAATGAAGCTAAATGAAGTGTATTGTCTGAACCACAAGGCATGATGGAGGCAATATTCTTCCTTTTTTGTGTTTGGGAGGTTTGACCCGTGCAGGAACAATGAACATGACAGGGAACCCTAAGCACATAGCTAAATGAACATTCAGTCAGGTTAAAGCAGAATGTGCATTACTGAGCCTGAAATAATAATTTAAAAGCTGATCAGATGTTTCTTAAAATGGTGGAATTGAATTCCATGGTTTAGAAGCATAATAGGCCATAAGAGGCCTCTCCATGTTTTCTGTATTTTACAGAAGTTATTGGCAGAAGGCTAGTATCTATAGATCTAAGATCACATGTTGTAACATAAACAGACAGATATTGTGTGATGTAAGTGGGTGCTAGGTCATTTAGAGCCTTAAAAACTAGTAGTTGAACATGAAAATCTATCCTGAAACATGCAGGTAGCCAGTGCAGTTCTTTCAAAATGGAAGGGATATGAGCTCTCTTTTTTGTTTTTGTCAGGATCCGTGCTGACGCAATTTGCAGGAATCGTAGAGGCCCAATAAAAAGAGCATTACAGTGATTAATTCTGCTTGTAACAAATGTATGAGCAAGTTTCTCTGTTCAGAGTAGAAAAGACCATTTCTATACTATATTTCTCAAATGATAAAAAGCTACTTTTGTGACTGTGTTTACATGCAGGATAAAACAGTGCTAAGTAAAAGCTAATGTTAAAAATTCAGCCTTAGGGAACTCAAGGACACTATATAAAGAAGCATGTTCATTTGTAGCATGCTAATTATTTAATACATTTACAGTACAATACTAATCATATTCAATTGGAATGCATATGTCATGAGCATATATTTGCTGTGGTTAAATCCTTTGTTTCTCAAGTTTGATTATGGATATGTGCACACTTACCCTGCTTGCCTGTTTATAGACCGCTGCTGCATGATGTTGGTTACTGGAAGAACCCTATTAAACTGACTCAGCACATTTATTGTCAAGGTCCATTATGTCACACAAGTAAGGATCGCTATCATACGAAGAACATGCAAGACTCATTGCTACACCATGGCTTTTCCTCTTTAGTTTCTCATAGTAAAGTAAAAAAGAGAAAAAGAAGCTTACACAATGATATTATACAGAATAATAATTACATGGAAAGTGAAGTTAATGTAATTTAATTTAACGAGGCTGGATGCTCTTGTTTTGTAGAGAGGGTTTTAATCATTTGTAATGAGAGAAGAGCATAAATATAAAGAACTATTAGTGTTTGCAGGGTAAAATGGCTTGATATGAATAAAGCTTTTCTTTAACCAATGTGTAACCTTTGTCAGAATTGTATTGTGAATACTACGGTTTAGTTTAAGCACCTGGATAGTACTGGTCTGCATAATTCCATTAGATGACTGCACACATCAGTTAAGTTGAATTTTTATGTGCCAAATTAATATGTTGCTTGGCAATGAGCTTAATGTTAAGGAACCCACTCCATAATCGTTTGGGAACTGAGGAGACCAATAGCTGTAGTTTTGAAAGTTAAATGTTTTCTCCATTCTTGCTTGATATAGGATTTTAGCTGCTCAACAGTTCAGTTCGGTGTCCAAATTTTAACACCTTTGTTTTAAACCAAAAGTTAACACTTATAAAAATAGAGTATCATTACAGTAAATGTTTAAATAAATCAATCATGGTGATACTATTAAATAAAAATGCATTAAAAATTACAGACGTGTTTTTTTTTTGTTTGTTTTGTTTTTTTTTGTAATTTTTACCCAATTTCTCCCCAATTTAGTTGTCTCCAATTCCACCCGCTAGTTAGGACTCCCTCAATCACAAACACAATGCTACCAACACTAGGAGGGAGAAGGCTAGCACAGGTTTCCTCAGAACTGCCGCTAACACAACGTCATTGGACAGCCAAACGCGCTCGGAGGAAAGCGCCAAACGCCAGTTCTGTTACGTCAGCTAACAGACGCCTGCACTGAGTGATGGGGGGAGAAGAGGGGCCATCCTACCCACCCAGAGAAAGCGAGGCCAATTGTGCTCTCTAGGACTCCTGGCCATGGATGGCTGTAGCATCACCAGGGATCGAACTCGCAGTCTCCTGATGACAGGGCCAACGCTTAGGCAGTTGTGCCACTCGGGAGCCCAGCACAGACGTGTATTTTTAATAGGCCTAACCAGCCGTGGGGGTTCTTCACTGTGTCTCATAGTATGTGAGATTTCAAATCAGCTGCTTTAAACATTATATTTAGCTGATGAGTTCAGACAAGGTCACTGTCTTATTTTATTACAATATAGAATTTTACTGGGGGACCAATAAAATTCCACCATTGCTCCACCTTTGCTGTCGGAACTGTCAACAGAATGGCAGGAATGCTCCAGTGTCTCCGATGGGTCCTTAAGAGGCTGTTATGATTTCAAAAGAAGAATAAAGGACCACATGTGCTTCTGTTCTCTCTCTCTCTCAGAGTCATTGAGGACTTAAGTGAAGTCATATTTCCACAGACTTTTTTGTATGTACTGGTGGAGGCAAAGGGAAAGAGGAGGGGCTGCTACTTACATTTACTGGAACAGTAATTGGAAATATGTGTGAGAATATGCACATATATGACAGTCAGCTCCTTTACTTCCACACAGATACAGAGACTGTCCAACCGCATGCTTTGTGCCATAAACACAGACAAAGACACCAACAGGAAGGTTCTTGCACAGTCGTCACATTGCAGGAGTAATAAACACCCCTCAGACACAGCTGAGGTGAAGAGTTCAGATGTTGGAGTGACTGAAGTCTGTATCACTTTGTTAAACGCTGTCTCATCTCATGTGTTTTCTGGAATGACAAGATGGTTGAACCATTGCTCATCATCAGCTTGGGATTGTTGCTAGCGAGATAAAGGAGATCAGATCTTGGACAGCTGTGCGTTTTCGTCAAGGTCATGTTTGTCTGTAAAGCCGGCCTTTATGACAGTGTCTATTAGAGACATCTCTAAATATTTGGAGGCCTTAAATGACACAGGCTGCCACTCAGTACTGGTAGTATCTCCTTACAGAATATGGTGGCCCCAAAAGTATTTGGACAATTGTGCCATACTTTAAAAAATGAATTAAGTTGCATTTATTTTAAACACACCATTACTATAATTTTCTTTTTGGCAAATTATTCTTTAAGATCATTACCTTTTAAGCAGATTCTTTGCAGAATTCTGCAAGATCGCATTTTTAAAAAGCCTTTGTACACTTCTGATTTCATGATCCCGTCAGTGAACACAAGCTCACAGACACCACTGTAAGAAAACAGTTTCAGGCTTTAAAGTTTCTACCTCTGCTTTACAGTACCCCTAGTGCAGTCTAGTTGGAATTCTTCTCCAGCCTTTCTTCACATAAAGATTCTGCCCATCAGTTTGATGAAACAAATGACGTTGTCAAATAATTTATGAAATAACCCGAAGAACTTTTTACCAATGGTCCAAATACTTAGACACCCATTGCTAACAGGTGAATAAAATCAAGCTCACAGTCATGCAGTATTCATAGACAAACATTGGCTGTAGAATGGGTCATACTGAAGAGTTCAGTGACTTTAAACATGGCACTGTCATAAGTGCCATCTTTGCCCTAAGTTAGTTCATGAAATGTGTACCCTGCTAGATCTGCCCCAGCCAACTGTAAGTGCTATGATTGCAAAATGGAAGCATCTAGAAGCAACAACAGCTCTGCAATGACGCAGTAGATCATGCAGACTCACAGAGCAAAATCGGTGACACATAAAATTCGCCTATCCTCTGTTGCATCTCTCACTGCAGAGTTCCACACTGCCTCTGGAAGCAACGTTTGCTCAAAAACTGTGCATCAGGAGCTTCATGAAATGAGTTTCCGTGGCCGAGCAGCTACACACATTCCTGAGATCACTGTGCACAATGCCAAGAAACTGTAGGACATGGATCCTTTAAATCCCTAAAAAAAAAATTTAAGGCTAAATATTTACATCTGATGGGTAAATTTGGTTGTCTAAGTTATGTAACATCAGCTTAGGCTGATGCTTGCAGTGCTAAAGCTGCATGCAAGAGGAACCATTCAAACGAAAGCCTGACGCAGTGTGTACGCTGCACACTGGGTGGGCATTGCTGTAATTAACTTAGCCATCTTTGTACTTTAGACCAATAGTTAAATCTGCCTTGTGGATTCATTCATGACAGAGCGGATACAGCATTTTGGAATTAAGAAATGAATGAATTGTCAAACTAATCCAATGAGAATGCAGATTTAACAGCTTTTCTTTTGACAACAATTCACTCACAATAACTTTTTCCCATGTCTAAACCATCCCCTTATCACTATACCTTACATTTAAAAATCTGGATCACTATATAGAACACTACTATAGGGAACAGAATTTGTGATGGTAGTAAACGATTTCGGACACTACATTGCACGGGTTTGCTCATTACTGTGTGGCGGCAGATTCCGTCGCATAAACACTATAAACATCATTCCCCGAGTCCTCTATAACTGCCGACTGCACACATCAGAAGAACTTACTTTTGTCTGTAACAGGTGCTGCCACTGTAGCTGGGCTCATTAATCCTCTTCAGAGAACAGTCTTAAAACCAACCCGCATCCTCTATCCGCTAGGGTGCATCGGTTGTAATAGTAATAATGATATTATTATTATTATTATTATTATTATTATTATTATTATTATTATTATTATTGGTCCAACAAATCTCCCAAAATTACTTGGACAAAAAGTCTAGTTACATTGACTTAAATTAGTATGTTTTTCCTTCTCCTGTAAACGTACTATTTTTGAGGTTTTGTTCCGACAGCAGCGATATAACAATATTTGGTGACAGCAGTGCACAGTTCAGTGCTGGTGGTGGTATGTTTTCCATGACTGAGAACTGGAGCCTTTTAAGTAAGGCTTGGTGTAGAATTGTCCATATGAGTCAATCCATGTGTGAACTGATGATTTCCAGACTTGCTGAGTTCACCTCTGCTCACTACACCTCCCATTCTGTTAAAGAGGCTTATCAGCACTTCTGTCTGCTCATCGCCTTCTTCACTTTATATTGTAGCATTGTCGCAGAATAAGACGCTGTGCATTTGGGCACATGCTCTTTTATTTTGAAAAGGTACTTCATTCATCCAGGCAGCGGAACGCCCAGCCCAGCGCTATCCCAACATGAAACACAGGGAGGGGGTAACGCCGGAGGACACTACATTTGATTCGAGTAGTCACTTCTAACCACCAGTTAACTTGCAAAGCACACACTTCTTGGACGCAGTTACTCCAGTAAACACATCTGCCACTAACAACACAACAACAGTCTGTTTTTTTTTTTAAATAATGTATATAAAATAATAATTCCTATTTCTATCATTAGATAATAAATAATTGTTACATTCTCGTTTAGTGATGCTTATTGCTTCTTAAGTACTGTTAATTGATGTACTCTTGTTGTAAAGTGTTACCAATGAAAAAAAAACACATGATGACAATTACAGACATGTTCTTGTAATTAAACAAGAAATGCTCTGTTTGCAGTGAAACATGTTGCTGGTCAGCAATTCTTCAGTACTGACGCAAGCCACAGTACACACAGAAAAGCATATCGCTGCTGTCAGAAGAAAACATTGTATCTCCATTTTTCAGTTTTTGACATAATTTGAAAATGCCTGTTTTTCTTTACATTGTGTGTAAATTTCATGAAGAATTGATTAAAAGAAATGGCCCAAAATGATTTGGAAAAACATCTGGTTCCATTGACTTACATTAAAATAAGGTATGTTTTTTCCTTCTCCTGTAAAGTTACTATTTTGGAGATGTGAGGTTTTCTTCCAACAGCAGCGATATTGTGGTGTAATATATTGCAATAACGGTAATTATCGTCATTCTGTGCACCCCTAATATTGAGTATAACTGTTCCAAATACACCAGATACTGTATGTAATGAAGCTATGAAAAAGAAATATCAGTCATGCAGGAAGTGTGGCTGCTGCAGGTTTACAGGGTTTATAGAGTTTGGATCACATAAAGTGCCTATCTGGTTTCTCAAGCAGTGTTGGTAAGAAGACCCAGGTCGAAATGATACCACTCATCTTTTTTCAGGAATTAAATGGTGTGATGACTGTGTGGGTAGAAGAAGATTTCAGGCACTGTGTGCGTGTGTTTGTGGGGGGGGGGGGGTCACTCATATGTTGTTCTCCCCTGGGGCTCTCAGTGACTCAGTTTTGGCTTCTCGGCACTAATGGTGGACGTTTGAGTATCAAAGCATGCCGCTTGTCTTTGTTGAGAGCACAAAGGACAGGCGTGCTCTCATTTCTCCTCTTATTGCTTCACCTGGTTTCGGGTTTCGCTGCTTACCAGGCTGGACGCAGAGCAATTGACAGTTATTAACGTTAGCATCAGTGCTTCAAACTCATTGCACTGACAAATAGGGTTGTCAGTTCAACTGAATTCAGTTCAGTTCAAATAAGCTTTATTGGCATGACTACACAAGTTATAGTGCATTCAGATCAGTTTGTTATACATCTGTCTATTAATCAGTCAATACACAATCAGTCTCTCTCACTCACTCCCTCACTTTCTTCTCTTCTTTACAGATACTGTACATAAATCAAAGACCATATATTTAATTTCCAGTCAAAACAGCCAAATTTTAAATTCGGTTTATCTAATGGTGACAGATTCGGTGATTTAACAGATTCTGCACAATTGTCAGAAGTCCCATTTTCTCTATATTTTTAATAACTTCATGAACTCTGGTTTTGGAAACTGGAAGTGGATTATCATATATCTAATCTCCTTAGAAAGATCTATTTTAGACATTTTAGATACACATGCGAAAGAAATTTGCATAGCAGCTAAGGTGTGTTTGGATGGTTGTGTAAATATTAGTGTCTCTTTGAAGGGTAATATAATGTCAGTGGCTCCTTTGGGAACACGTTCTGTCAGAAGCACACAGCTGTAACTTGTTGGTCTAAAATTATGGGTTGTAATAATGGGTCGTTCTAAAGAGCTTACTGAATTCAAGTGTGGTACTGTAATAGAATGCATGGTTGCAATAAGTCAATTTGTGTAATTTGTGTAATTGTGTAACAGAGCAGGGTAGCCGAGTGCTGAGGATTAAAAAAAGTCACCAACGCTCTGCTGACTCAATAACTGCAGAGTTCAAACCTCCTCTGGCATTAACATTAGCACAAAAACTGGGTTTCTATGGCCGAGCAGCTGCATGCAAGCCTTACATCACCAAGCACAGTGCCAACTGTCAGATGGAGTGGTGTAAAGCGCTGGACTCTGGAGCAGTGGACACGTGTTCTTTGCAATGACGAATCATGCTTCTCTATCTGGCAGTCTGAAGAACGAGTCTGGGTTTGGCGAATGCCAAGAGAACATTACTTGCCTGACTGGATTTGTTCCAGCTGTAAAGTTTGGGCCTTCCGCCAATGACAC
>JAILXH010013213.1:0-21549 GCA_023558415.1 Piaractus mesopotamicus | reverse complement strand
TATATATATATATATATATATATATATATATATATATACATATATACATATATAAAAATACACTTAAGGCAAACCCCTTTGTTAGGCTAACAGGTTTGATATCCTGTCACTGAAACCAACTACAGATGATGATCATGTAGTGATGCCTGATCTGTGTTCAAAATGGACACTTTAATTGCTCTAAACAGAAGCCTGTTTTATGACAGCCTCTATGATGTCCTTCCAGAGGCCTGCTTTCTAAAGACACACTGTCACACCTTTAATGATGATGGCCTTCAGTGCAGCGCTATTTAATTTCAATGCAGTGATTTAGAGTAGTGTAATTAACTGCAGACAGGGTGAGAGGTGACAAAACATTGAGATGCTTCCTGTTTATGAAAACATCTGTTCAGTCAGCCAAGTACTGTCACAATTATTACTGTGAAAATGAAAAAAAAAGGAAAAAAGTCCAGTGCTTTGCCATTATTCCTGCTTATAGTAAAGGAAAATTACTGAGCAAGAGCACTAGATGTAGAATGCAGCAGTGAGGCGCTCACAGCTTAACAGTGTAAAGAAATGCTGCAGATTTCATTAAACGCTACTATCAGATAATACTTAATGCTACATCCTAAGAGTACTGCACATAAAGACTCGACCATATGGAAAAATATATATTAGAATCAAATATATGACTGCAATTATAGCGCAATTAGTGTCTGTAGTCAATTGCACAATTTACAAAGCAATGCAAAGCCGAAGGAATCTCATGTAAGACATTAAGATAACATCATCAAGGTCAATATGCATAGGAAAATACTGGAATCATACAGAAAATGCAGAATACATTTACTACATATGATGTCATTTTGCAGCGAAAACTAAGAAAACCATGTGCTCTCGTATCTGCACGTATGAACATTCCATACAAGTGTCATGGCAACCAGTACCATTGGCAAGATCTTGGGAAGTGCCGAAATATAAAGCCAAGACAGAGAGAGAAGGAGCCAACGAGGCACATCAAACACCCGTAGTCTCTAATTGATCTCTAAGAGTCCTTCTGTTACAGACAAAATGGGCTGAGTGACTGACTATGCTTCTTCATTAAGACTGGATTTGACTGCAGTATTACATAAGCTAAGACGCCCAAAAGATTACACGCTGGGCCGTATGCACAGGTGTGCATGTTTTAGTATTGAAGGTAAATCTACAAAGAAAGCATGAGATTTACAAATTTAAATTAAACCAGTCCATGTTCCAGCCACAAATGCGTTCAGTAGCAACTGTTGTGAGGATGGACAAACTTTCCCTTTTAACCTGCTCAAAATTTAACTGTAGCTCAAAATATCTACATTTAATGCGTGTTATTAATATGAAATGACATTTTTCTATTTGTACTTTTTGAAAAGGTTTCACTTACAGGACAGATTAGGTGTCTTTTTATTTGTCATGTAATCATGCTAACATCAGCATAATGGCAAATGACATTTTAAACTGTAAAGAGAAATCTGGAACGTAATGTAGCAAAACAACGACACTAATTTCTCATTAAAAACGAATGAGATTTTAAAACGAATGAGCTTGTCCAATCTTGCAACAGTTGCTATGAAAGAATGCTTTTGTGGATGGAACAAAAAAGTTATAACAAAGTGTTTGTATTGTATTGTAAAGACCTGTGTCTTAAAAATGACTCATTGCGGCCAGTGAGTACAGCAAGCCCCTGAACCCCCAAACTCAGTATCATTTTATACATGACAAAAATACTGTTGCATTTAGCTGGCTAGAAAAGGCAGAATCTTTTTTTCATCCCCCAGGAGTGTTTTTGTTCCTTAAATCAAAAACAGATTAAGGCATCTTTTCTTTTGGCCTCTCTCCCTCCCTTTCCCTGAAGGAGTGTACGCATGGTACAGTGCGGGGCTTTCTCACTGATCAAACTGCCTGTTTGTGCCTGTCTACCAGCCACTGTTCTCTTCCTCTCCCTAGAACACATCACAAACCCTGACCTTTTACAGCACGCCTTAGCAGAAGACAACGGATGTCATGCACAAATTTCAGCCATTCCAGCATAAAGGGAAGTCAAATTAATTTTGTTCTGTGCACTTGTATGTGTGTGCATTAGGACACCACACCAAAAGAGATGAAGTGAAGGACTGTTACAATTATAACTACGTCAACCTCCCTCCCTCAGTGCCAGCAAGAGTCAGTACCATTGCACTACATCTATCTGTGCCCATGTTGTCCTGGACGAAATTAACTAAACTGTATACAAAATAAATTTTTTATTATTATTATTATTATTATTAGCCTGAGATTGGAATTACAGCTGGTAATTACAGATGACAAAAATCTGTAAAAAAACATTTTGTAAAACATAACAAAAAAAAAAAAAATCTACATTGTTTTAGATCTACAAATTGTCTCATGAACGGCTCATTTTACCCAAAAATAACACAAGGGTTTACAGAAAAGGACACAAAAGCTATGTTCAGTATTTAATGTGTTCGGCCTCTGCCTTTATTACAGCTTCCATTCTTTTCAGTAGACTTGCTTTCAGTTTTTCAAAGAAATCTGCAGGGATACATTTCCAATTCTCCAAAATTCAGTCCTAGAAGTTGGTTGCATGATGCAAGCAATCCAAACACATTCAATGATGTTGAGGTCTGGACTCTGGGGTGGTCAGTTCATTGTTCTGAGAACACCAGCAGCTTCTTTGTTTGATTTTGCGTTTCCCTTCCTTGTGCAAGTATAAATATGTTTTATCTAATCTTCTTAATTTTTTTTCTCCTCCTGAAACCGAAATAACTTGTTCTTCTGAATGAAAAATAAATAAGTAACTGGTGGTCATGGTACTGTAGATTATAGTGTAAACTTGTTTTAAAATGCAGAGAGAGTAAAATTATCCGTTATCCGTACTGGTATCAGCAACAACAAAAAGTGTTCGTTTTCAGTTATCATATTATCCCAGAAATTTCACAATTGGGCTTTTCTAATTAAAATATGTGTATTTGCCATTTAAATCTATTTAAATGTACCACATAGGTCTAGTAATTACATCTTATTCCCATGAGGACGATGACTGACACTGGATAGATAAATAAAGGAAAAGAGAGAGAATGAGCAAGAAAGAGGTGTGGCAGTAAAATCCTTTAAGGCTTAAATTAGATTTCTAATTCCTATATAAAACACATTGTAATATAATATAAATAAATATGTATATAGTATATACTTGTATGTGTGTTTGTATCTTCAAATTTTTGCATGTTCATATGTGTGTGAATGTGTGTGTGCATGGTGTGAAGCATTGCTGCACTCAGCTGACTCCCTGAAGACAAAAGGGATTGTGAAGGAGCAACAGTGGAAGCAGATAATGAGGCACAGTGCCACATTCAGAGCCAGTGTCCCGTCTCACTGGTGCTGCACTTCTCTTCACTGCTACAGACAACTGGCACCATGTTTAACCATCTACACTGAACCTGATTTAACTAAAGCTGCAGTAATGAGAATTTTACATTTTGCTTGTCAGGGGCGTGTTACAGATTTAGTGCTGGTCTCCTAGCTAGCCACATGACATATCACCCTTAAATAGGAAATTACCTCCATTGCTGACCTAGCCACTGCATGCATGCATAAATAAATACATAATTAAAAATACAATTCAATACAACAACCTAAAGACTCCATATTACTGTAAAATATTCAACGCTCAATATACCCTGCATGTATGCAATATTAATTTTTCTCAGATGTTTATCCACTGGCAAATTTATTGTATATTCAACCTACCACACCAAAATCACAGGCCTCATTCAGCTGTATTTTTGCAAACAATGCTTTTTTAATTTTTGACAGGAAAAAAAAAAAAAAAATCAGCTAAACTTCTGCTTTACTTCTGTGTTAATGCTGTAAATCACAGTAAGTCTTTAATCAGACTTTATGCTTCTCTACAGTTTTGTTTTTGCTCCCTGAAACCTAGCAATGAACAGCAATTATCTTAATCAGCGATATCACTGATTCACAATAGCTCAGAAATCCCAACCTTTGTTAACAGCATATCATAAGCAACTCATGCAAATGTAGCATTTGTACAGTATGAGAAAGAGAGTTACATTAGAGAGCACTTAAAAAAGAGAAGGCAGGTGAAGCTGTGACAAACATTACATCAGAAATGTAGGAACAATAACATACATGGGTATGTACCAGCTGCTGCGGTCTTAGAGTGTCGAATATATGCCAACAAGGTACATATTTCTGATGTAAATAATTAACTACATGCCCTACATGGAATTGAAATGATTAGTCCAGTGAGCCAGACCAGAGACAAAAATGGTGCCCAAGACCACAATCTCAGCCAAGTGAAATTAACCCCTGAATCTTCCTCATCTCATACTCATAAATAAAACATGACCAGTTTAATTGACCTAATGACTCTTTTCTGTCACATAAAAAAGGACAATGCATTACTTCCAACTTACTGTAAGCAAAAGACAATAATAGCTATTAGTCGCCTTTCAAAAGAGGGACCGTTATCATACATACTGAGGACTTGCCTTTTAAAACCTATTAATGGTAATCCATCACTGAGGAAAGCCACTAAGGATCCGAACCAATCTGCCGAAGAGAAAGCACTAATACCCATCAGATCAGCTTTCCCCCTAATGACAAATGCAGTCTCAAGCTAAACGAAAGGCAAAAGAATTATCAGCTATATGAGGCACTGGTTTCTGAAGCCAGGCAATTATCTGTATTGACAGATGATAATCCACTTGGTTGAGTGATGAACACAAGGAAAAGGGATATTATTGCCGAAACAACAGACAATAAAATGCAATTGTTTGTCAAAGACTGAAGCTACCCCAGGGGGTCTTTTGAGGATAATTATGGTAGTTGTGAACAGTTTAATCAGAAATTCAGGCCTAGAATAAACAAATAAGAAACAAATCAATATCAACACATTTGTAACATTAATAAACGTACGTTAGTACTAGAAAACAGAGCAAGCACAATAAAAAAGACAACAGCCGGATTCTTACCTTAAATGAACAATGTGACTCACTTCAAATCTCTGTTGAAAAAAAACAAACAAAGAAAAAGTTACAAATATAAATTTCATTAATCAGACAATGCTTGAACTCAAAGTTAGGTTTAATAATGATGGCACCACTATTTACAATACCTGTTGTCTCCGAAATATCTGTAAAGACATGAAGATTTTGCATATAAAAAACATCCTATACTCCACAACAAACTTGTTATTAAGTATTGCTATATGGTGGGTAAAAGCAGCCATTACAGCGTTGGCTAGAGGCCCTGCGTGGGCCATCAGAGTGCTCCCTCATTACTGGAGGGAGTATTCCCAGGGGAGAGGAGGGGGGGGCACAGCACTGCCTGACACAGCTGCCCGTTCTCAGGGAGAGATATGACGGCAGCCTGGCTCCTCTCTGGATCTCTGCCTCACTGCTTCTTAGAGGTATGAGAGCAGGGTGGTGAGAGAGACCCCCTCACTATTATGTACAGTGCACATTCTTAATTCTTTATGGTCTTTATATTCCTAAAATGCCAGAAGTACATGCATATACTACACGTGTAACACTACACCACACACACACACACACACACACACACACACACACACAAAGACATGTTGAACACCACATGCAAACCTACATGCAGTCCACCTAAGACCTAAAATCAGAATGAATAACATAAGATAGAAGATTTATTATTGCACATGAATGCGTCTACTCCTGTATCACAAGAAGGAACATTTTTTAAAATATATTTAAAGGCTATGTGCAGAAATTTATTTCTTTAGATATCTTTCAGGTATGTTAAAGATTAAAATATTCTAATAATCTAATAAATCAGCCCATATGGTCATGTCAAAAGCCCATTAACCCATCTATGGCTTCCGTGCTGCACTGGCTTTATTGGCTTTGAGATTTCCCCCATTGCTCAATCAGTGCTACATAACACTGCACCAGCACAGATCCCACCTAAACCCGACTTACACCCACACTTAGCTCAGACAAAGGGACCCATGCTGAACTGAAGTCGTGTCGCCCAGTTAAGCCGTGCCAACGTCAAAACGACACAACACGAATTCGCCGAATGGAGAATAATACCGCTGCACTCACCATTCATTTTGTTCCATCCTCAAGACTCATGAAACCTGACAGCAGTGGTGTCTCGGGCAGCGTGCTGTCTCTTATTCATACACGCGCTGGACGAAATGCTGAATATGGATGGCATATCATGAAGACGGCGCCGGTCAGTACAGAAGCTGCTGCGGTGTAATGAGGATCTGCGGAGCGGCGGCTGGAGAGCAGCGGCAGCGGCAGCAGCAGCAGCGCTTCCGGCCGATGGGAAACAATGGAGCGCGGCGCGCGGACAGCTGCACCACACACGTGACTCAGTCTGACCAATCACATGGCAGGAGGCGCGTAGCAGGAAGCGGTGGTCGCTCATCATACTGGAGCTGCTGCACTGGAGGCCCCGTGACGGACACGCCCACTGTGAGACATGTCCACTTGTGAGACCCGTGTCCACTGTTTGAGAGACGCCTACAGCTACTACAAATTGCTCCCCATAGAAGATACGCCCACTGCAAGACACTCCCACTAGACACGCCCGCCCCGCTGTAGGACACGCCCGGTACATGACACGCCCACTGCAGGACACTCAGATACTCATACAGTACATACCTACTACACAATACCACAGAGCACTCTTACAAGACACTCCCACTACAAGATGCTCCATCTATAAGACACGCCCACTACAGGATGTTCCCTTTATAAGACACACCCACTGCAAATTGTTCCCTCTAGAAGACCCTCCCTCTGCAAGTTCTTCCCTCCTCACGACTTGCTTACTACAAGATGTTCCCTCTAGAAGACATGCCTTTTACAAGACACTGCAAGATGTTCCCTCTAGAAGACACGCCCTCTACAAGATGTTCCTTCCACAAAACACGCCCACTACATGCTCCCTCAACAAGACACACCCACCTCAAGATTTTCCTCTACAAAACATGTTCACTACAAAATGCTCCCTTAACAAGACACACCCACTACAAGATTTTCCTCTACAAGACACACCCACTTCAAGATGTTCTTTCTACAAGACACGCAAACTACATGTTCCCTCTACAAGACACTCTCACTACAAGATATTCCCTTCTCAAGATATGCTTAATACAAGATATTCCCTCTAGAAGACATGCCTTTCACAAGATATTACAAGAAAGATTTTTTATGACATGCCCACTACAAGATTTTCCCTCTACAAGACCCACCCACTACAAGATGTTCTTTATACAAGACATAACCACATCTTTCAGATGTTTCTAATAATGTTGCATAGGCTGATGCTTAGAAAAACAGTACTGTTAAATCCATCGTCTTTGTGTAGTTCTGATTAACAGACTCAACCGAAGTGCATTGATGTGGCTACTTCGAGGTTAGCACAGTGAATGATGAAATTGCATGATTGCTGGTGCCAGGCAAGCTAGCAGTTCTGAAGTCACTTTCTGTGCAATGAATATGAAATTCAACAAGATGCAAGGTACCTTATACATCACAAAATGCATTTAGTTTATTGTATAAAATGTGGAGGAGGTCACAAAGTATTAATAATACGATGATGAATAATGCGGTGGGATTAGGACCGTCAAATGTTCAGAACCAGCCCTGATAGATTTCTTCTGAAAATATGTGTCTTGAAGCATGTTTATTATTAGTAGTGATAATAGCACTGTGCACTGGACTTGTCTTATAGTTGAGGTGGTGTAGGCTTGTCTTGAAGCCCAACTGAGTTTATTATTCCACATAATGTAAATGCTATATTCTATAGAACCATTTTTCACCAAATAAATAAATAAATAAACATTTTTTGCATGCTCTGCTCATAAACTTCACTGATAAGAACAACATAATATGGACTTTTTCTAAATACAGCTCTGAAAATGTGACTTTTCACTAAACTATCAAATACTGACATCTGGTGGCACAAACTGAAGATTGCACTAGCTCAGTAGTTGAGTTGGCAATGTGTACGATTTTGTGAGATTGTATTGACTCATCAGCTGTATAGATGGTGTATATTTTCAAGCACGGATAAACATATCGTCGCTTTATTCTATTGTAAGCATTCGTGCATTTTTCGTATATAAATCTTTTCTGTTTTCACAACAGTGATTATGTAATATTTATTTTATAATTTATGCATGAATATTTAATAATATTTATTGTGCAATATAATAAGTATGTAATAACCAAAGAGTTTTTTTTTTGCAGAATGCTGTATATCCATATGTAGAGACTTGAAAAGAATAATAGCTGATGTATAATGCACTTTGTCAAAAAACACAAAATTACTTCTCTAATAAATGTGGTATTATATAGCATTAATATTTTTTGTATGGGTAAAGCCCACGTACAAGAGAAAAAGAGAAGAAAATGAATGAAAGTGATGTACAATGTGCTCTAGTACGAAACCCTTCAGTTATATGCAGTAGAATAGCCTATTGGTCCAACAAAAAATCAGAAAGTCTGAAACATTATGTTGAATCAGATTGTTTCACCCACCTGCGGCTACATGCATAAAAAGACAGAAGTGTGGACTCATGTCACATGACTTTAGATAAGATTAAAGGCACAAATTTGACGTCTTCAGACTCAACAAAATAAAAAAACTCACAGCTTGGTTTTGACTTTAACACCAGAGATTCTATCTTGTACTTTGGCCATAAGACTGGAGGCCCTTCACAATGCTAAGACATTTGGAGAGACGTTGTCTCTGCAGCATAGCACTAATATTACAATTCATGGAATATCACAGCAAGTTCAATAAGTACAGTAGCACTTAGTACAGTACAGTAAGATTATAAGCTTTTGTTTTAAGAACACATGCCAACCGTGCATTTCATTATATAGCAATATTTAATACCTTAAGTAATGCTGCCTTTTGTTTATCCAATAGCCATAACCGCCATAATAATGCTAATTTCTTCCTGCTTATCTAATGCCAAGCTAATCGTGCTATACAAACTCTTTTAATTCTATTAATATATTTATATATAGCTTAAACACAGATATTTGATGTTTGTAAGACATATGTAAACTACGCTTTGTATTTCGTGGTTTTATACTTCATAGTAATTTTAAAAAGTTACTATGTATGTTTTTGGAAGAGCCAGTTAGCCTGCTAGCTAGCTAATTTAGCTACTGTTGTACGTTGCGCTCTTCATCAAAGATTAACATTATTTACAAATTACAAGATAACATACTTCATTTTTATTTTAAACTACATAAGTATTTAAAAAATAATAGACTAAAATGAGTTCATGTACCCCTATTTTCCAATAACAACGCCCATTATTATTCTAATGTTAGCTTGCTAGTGTGTAGTGTCACTGACGTGTGACAACCACATGAAGCACACAGTCATTTTAGCATACTGATTATTTTCAAGTGTTGAAGTTATAAAACCACATCAGTGACTTGGTTTGGACTGCCTGCCAGAATGTGTCGCACTGGGTAACACTAGCGAGCTAAGCTTCTAGTCAGCTATGTTTATCCATATAACATAGCAACCAAAGATAATCAGCACTTTGCAACCAAAATAAGGAAAATGGAAGCTTAATAAAAGAAAATGTAAAAAAAAATGCCAAAAGTTGCCATGCAAGCAGATTATTGAAAGTATTGCATGTTTCGCTGTTTAGGTTGTTCGCATATATGAACAAAAATGGATACTAAGAAAATGTGGCACATTAAGTACACCCAGAATGTCTGAACTCAGTACTTGGCAAACTGTGAGAAGAGCAGGCAGGGTTACCCAGGTTTGTGTTTGATTTGAAACCTCATTTACTGGCCTAAAAGGTGAAAATAGTGTACAACAGTAGACTAATACTAATATCATCTCTTTAGTCTACAAAGCTAGTTTTTAAGTAGTTTCCTCTTCTACCATCCTGAGACTCTCTGTTCCTGTCTTTCTCTGTTTTTGCCTTTGTTTTCTTGCCATATGCCTTTGTTTTCTTGTTTCCTGTGTCATGGGCTTTTGTTTACATCTACCATGTGCCTTTGTTTTCTAGTGCCATGTGCTTTTGTTGTGTTAGCTCCTCCCCTGTCCTGCCCTGACTTCAGCCTTCACCTGTTCCTTGTTTCCTAGCTCTGCCCTCTCATTTGTCTCAGGTGTTCCTTGTCTTCTGTGTTAGTATTTATACCTCTGTGTTTCCATTGTTCCTCAATCAGCCTTGTTTGATATTTGATGTTGAATGTTCCTGGTTTAGCTTTGTTATAAATTTGTGTTCTTTCTCTGCTCATTTTTTTCAGGCTTTTTTAAATAGTTTAACAGTCAGTTCATGTTTTTTAGTAGTTCCCATTGTTACCTTGTTTTGGTGTGTTCTCCATGGATCGAAGTACTATTTATCTGCCTGTGTGTCATTTGGATTATGCACATAAGGACTCAAATAAAATGCACTCGTGCTTGTACTCTGCCTCGTCAGCCTATTCGTTACACCTCTAGAAGGCCACATACCTCATCAGAGTGTGTGCCTTAATGCTAAAGTTGTATGAAGAAAGTTAGCTGTTGAAAAATTGTGTTTTAAAAAGTCTCACCTTGAGATGCACATTTGAAATTGAACACTGGGTGGCACTAACACCATAGTTTGGTTCTAAAATATTTTTGAACCTATTTTCTTTGTTGCTAACTTGTACTTGGAGATAAACCTGCATAGAGCATTGAACTCTAAATTTCTTGTAACTGTATTCCATTACATGAATCTTTTACAGTCGTTTGTTTCATATATTAACACCCTGGAGGTGAAGAAGTGTTGTAAATAGGAATACAAAGTAGTGGCCTGTCTACAGTTTTCACTCAGTGTTAGTCATAGGTCTTACTAGCCCTGAAGCACTGTTCCACAGTAAATGCCAACCTGGCAGAGGCTTTTTTGATGAGGACAGACACAGTACAAGTCGAGATAATTGCTTTTCATGTGCTTCATTAAAGCAGAGTTTTAACCGCAGGTTTCTGCATTGATGCTTTGCTGATGAAAGAGCTGTTAATATCCGACATCTGTGCGAGGTGATGGCTCTTATTTAAGGTTTTAAACGATCAGTTTGTGCCAAATTGGTTGTAATTCTAAGAACCATGAACAAAAATGACAAATTATGCAAATTATATACCATTTCAGCTGCAAACTGAATCACTAAGGTTTGATTTTTCTGTGATCGAGAAGAATTACAAAGTGAATGTCATTTCACCTTCATGTTCTCCAAGTGCTGTGATGTGGCATAAGGTAGAATTATTATGACAAATTGGTGATCATTAAAATATAATCTTCGTAATGTGATTAAAGTCACATTGCCAAAAAAACATGATGTGGTTATTTTGATAAGACTATGCACAGTGCCTTATTCAGTTGTGCTCAGTTTGAAGGACAAAAGTTTTATTGTTCAAATGTTGCTCTTTCACAGCTCAGGAGACTTAATGATGATTCTCTAAATATCCTTTAGGAGAAATAGCATTAGAGATGAGAGGAGACGAGAGGAGACATGAGATACATCCATCTCAGATAAACAATATAAGTTATTCACAGCATCAAAACTGAGATGGTGGAGTTACTCTCTTTAGAATTGTTGTAGAAAAGCATGTTTTTATCTTGGCGAATCTGAGCACAATGTACGTCTTTATTAAAACTCAAAAGGAGACACGTGAGGTTATTGGCCTCTTTTGCTCATGAGAAGCATCTGAGCAACCAGAGACTTAAGCAGAAGTCTCCTTTGCCTTTCAGTCTGATCTCATTGTTGTCTAGGAGAAGATCTCTTTCTTATTTTTCTTTCTTATGCGATACGGTATAAATCCTTAATGTAATAAAACAGTTTATATCCATTAAGCAGCTTTAATCAATTGTATGCTTGCAGTTCCAAAAGCAACATACTACTGATCTGAATAGATGGTCCTGCTAAGTATGGTGTCTTGTGAGTACGGTGCTCACGTTTACCACTACTGTAGCGCTTTCGTACATTCGTCCTACAGAAGAACAGTCATGCCTATAATGACTATGGCATCGTATACTATTTTCCCAGTGCATTTGTTTAACATTGACATTCAGCTGGCATACTTAATTTACCAGGGCGCTCGTGCGTAAGTAACTCTCTTTCCTTTGATACCAGAGAAGCTAAAAATAATTTCTGTGAAACATAGCAGCACCTGTGTGTATCTTCCTATAATCATGACAATGCCTAGCAACAATACCTGGCTGCTGGCTCTTATGGGCACTTCTAACAAGCCCTTGCAAACCCACAGTGATAATTGGCCAGAGCGTTTAATTTACCCACTATAGGCGCTCTTCAGTCAGAACCTTTTGTTGAAACCACCATTGTCTGTACTGTGGCTTTTGTTAAGAGCGAAACGAACCATAGGTTCAAGCTATGTAGTTAGGGGAATGTGTGAAGAATATTTTTTATGTCTTTTCTTTTAGCATGTTTTCATTCTACAAATCAGAAAGGAAAAACATTTATTCATCCTCAGTATTCTGTGTTTGTAGATGAATAATCTATTGTTTGCTGATCTGAAGATGCTTACCGCTGTCTCCATTCACACCTTGGGCCGTCTCCACTAATCATGCACAGCTGTATCTCGCACACTGCAAATGAGATGGCCGATCTCTGTTCAACTTAAATAGCATTTATTAACTCAAATGAGCTCTCCTGGGTGGGCTCTGCTTCTTGTATTTCTCATTGGTCCTGTGTGGTGCCGTGACTGTTTTTTTTCACCTGCTCATTTGCACACACAGAAGGTTATCGTAATGGAAATGTGTGCTATTGCTAGATCCCTGAGCGCATTAAAACTTTATATGATTATGACAAATCTGTGTGTGTCTCCCAGGATAGGGGGCATGTGTTTTAAAGAGACAGCTTTTTAGTGCCACATGTGTACAGTAATTTGGATTAATGGTTTAAAATGGCGTGCATTAAAGGTATTTACCTGTGGGGCTGATAATTTTGAGAGACAGATTTGTGCATGCGGAAGGGTGTGGGGGTGTTTGTGCGAGAAAAAATATTTTAATTTTTGCATATGTTTTTTGAAAAGGACTGTTTACAATTTTTCTATTTCAATTTTGCATAGATCACCATGGAAAACATACATTTTTAATTTTCATTAACAGTATTGTACAAAAGTCAGAGACCACCTTTCATTAATGTCCAGTCAGAACAGCCATTAAGTACAAGGTATTCATTTTTCAGCATCAGGAAAAAAAACTAAAAACATCCATTAAACCAAAAATTACCCAGAAGCTTCAACTAAATAGAATATTTGCTGTTTTTCTGTATTTAGTTTTTGCCCCTTTGTCTTTATTATTGCTTCCATTTTTTGGGAGACTTGCTTTCAGTTTTTAGAAGAAATCTGTAGGAATATTTTTCCATACCTCTAAAGTTCAGTCTTTTTGGTTGGTTGAATTTTCTGCCTCTCACAATCCAAGAAATCCCAAACACATTCAGTGATGTTGAGGTCTGGACTCTGGGGTGGTCAGTCCATTATTCTGAGAACACCAGCAGCTTATTTGTTTGATTTGCAAGTGTTCTTTCTTTTTTTTTTGACAGCTGCACATCCTTTCAGACCCATAGCACTATATTGTCTTCTCACAGTGGTAGGATAGACACAAACACCTGAGGATTTTTGCAGAACTGGAGCAAGAGTGGAGCTTGATTTTCTCCTCTCTCTCAAAGATGAAAGATTCAAGTGCTGTTTATCTGATGGTGAGAGTTTTAGTGGTCTATCAGGTATTGCATGGTCGCTAGGAGTCCCATTTCCTCAATTTTTTATGCATTTTTTATTAACTCCAGTATTACAAAATGACATTTTTTCACCTATTTCTCTTTGACATTCCCCTCCCATAAGCAAATGAAAATATCTAATTTACTCAGAAAATCTCCTGAAATATCAATAGCATGTACTTAATAGCTGCTTCGACTGTGAATTAAATCTATGAAGAGTGGTCTCTGACTTTTTCCCAGGTTTATTCATTTATTTATTGCAATAGTTGTATTATTCCTGTCACACACTAACACCTGAAGACCACTGAGACCTTTTTATATGGCCTGTCACTGTATTATACAGATGACCTTGTGGGTCCTTGCTCTGCCAGTTCGTAGCATGGAAGATGTAGTGTGTCATAACAGTAATGATTGATTCTGGTTTTATCAGAAGCAGTGAAATAGACTCCTATTTGCATTTCATAATGACCATATCAAATGCATTATGTATGACAAGTCCACTCATAACAATGAGGTACAGGTTGCAGCTGCAGACTGCAGAAATCGGGCTCTTCTCACTTTTACCTTCAGCAGCTAAGCCAGAATAGAGTGGTTTCGTTTTGTCCCTTTAGTAGTCAGTTAGGCAGAGGAGAGGCAGCAGCATTTCCTGAATAGAACTGTGTAATATGAGACTGTTAGGAGACCTGGTTTACATCCTCACATTACACAGGTGATACTGAATTATGCATAGATGTCAGGTAGATCTAGGCTATCTTGTGTTCCTCACTCAGCCCTGTACACGAGACAGATCTGTCAGAATCATTCACGAAGATCTTTCTCTCCCACATGTAACCCATGGTGAGTAAATGGTCTGTAATGGTGTTGAATTAGGAATTCTATCAAAATGCTTTTTCTCTCCATTTCTGCATCTACTCTCTTGCTCCACCTTTTTCTCTCTCTCATGTTTTACTACTGTCCCCACAGCATGTGTCCAGTGGCCCGTGAGACAACGATTCAGTTTCTTCAACAATGGAAATTCAATCAGGAAATGGAAGAGCTATGATAGGCAAAATCCCCAACTCTCTCTCTCTCTCTCTCTCTCTCTCTCTCTGGGTCACAGTTTGAGATACAGTGATGAAGGCTGGCAGGCCTACAGAGAGAACTGAAAGGACTTTGCTTCAGCAGAGTGGAGTCGTCGCTTAATGCCTAGGAGCATCAACACAGACTTGGCGAGTATGTTTGCTGATGGCTGGATTGTATGATTGCAATATCAGAGTGTGAGTCTAGGAATCAAAGTGAGGACTGGCTTTGATTGTTCTGAACAGTGGTTCCCAATCCCGGTCTTGGAGTAGAAACGCTCTGCACATTTTAGTGATTGTCCTGCTCTGTTAATTAGCTGATTTGTTGGATCAGGTGTGTTTGAGCAGTGAAACTCCAAAATATGGGTAGGGGTACTCCAGGACCAAGATCAGGATCCACTAATTTAGTAGATTTCTGTTTGAAAAGCATATTTTTTTACTATAAGCAGTTGCTTAGGGCCCCCAAGCAGCAAGGGGTCCCATGAGTATGCAGTTAATTATTATAATTATTATAATTATTATTATTATTATTATTATTATCATTGAAATAATAATCATTTGTGTCAGCCATGATATTGGCAAAAAAAAATTATGATACCGATATTGAAATCTGATACCAATCTGATATTTCTTCTTTAAAAAGTACTAAGCTTAAAAATGAACTAATGTAAGCTGAGCCTAAAAGTAGTCTATCATGCTCAAACTACTCAAACTAGACCTCAGAAAGAACTACCTGACACCTACATAAGCCTTTTATGACAACTAACATAAAACTACCAAAACATTTTATAAAGGCTTATTCCAACAAGCATCAGTTGTTATAAAAACAGGTTGATTTTGATGTAATTTTGCCTCAGTGCAAATTTGACAAGTAGGAGGAACAACATTGAGAGGCATACATATATACTTTCATACAATCCCAGCACCTACAGATGACACAATAACACTTTGTCTTTTTCAAAACCAAAACTGAAACCTGTAATATATTACATTTTTTTGCTGATATTGGCCTGATAACAATATCCACCGATACTGATATGACTCCTCTGCTAGCACCACATAAAATTTGCATATTGTTATTCATAAAATTAAGTAAACAAAGTTTGGTGAGTTATCTAATGTCAATGTTAAAATGCAAAAACAAGCAGTGTTATTAATGAGAATTACATATGGGGACACTTTGTAGTGTAGAAAGACAATAATCACATTATGCTGATACAAATAAAGGGGAGTTAACTGTTAGGCTACCTGCACACTGAAAGAGGTTCTTTTTTGGAAAAGCTTTTCTTTAATGCAGTCACCCTTTGTCTTAACTAGTAATGACAACACAGACAAGAGTACTGTGGGAGATTTAGTTGAAAGTGTTATCAATAATATAAGCTATGTACTTTTTATCAAAGAAAATGATTCTATATAAAACCATTAAGCACTCTTTGCATGATTAAAGGGTTCTTTGTATCATTAAAAGGTTCTTGATGGAGAATTTGTTCAATATAGTTCTATGTAGAACCTTTTTGAAAAGGGTTCTATATAGCACCAAAAAGGGTCCTATTATTACAAGCTTGACATAACAATAGAAGAACCCCTTTTGGTGCCCCCCTTTTTAAAAACGTGCAATAAAGAACCATATTATAAACATTCTCCCACAATCTGAGTGTTGCTTAGGGCCCCCAATCTTTCAAAAACACTTTTGTATTTATATAATCACATGTAATATGGGTGTCTAGTTATCCTTTGCACAAATGTCACAGTCTCTTTTGTATCCCTTACTGGAAACCTCAGGGTTTTGCTGGCATTGTTGAGACCCCAGTTAACTGTGCAATATAATCCTGTTATGTGCAGATGTTAAATAAATTGAGGCACTGCTTAGTATCAGTTTCGCAAAGGTCCTGTCATCATATCCTTCCCAATAAGAACTAGGAGCTCAAGCTATTGAGAACACATAGCACAGCTGAGATTTGAACTTGATAAAGCGAGAAGAAAAGCCTCATTGATTAAATCTTTAAAAGCATCCAGTTGCGTTACGAATACAAAACCAGCATGTAAATATGCTGAAAGTGTGCAGAGCTCATGTCCTTTCCCGGCAGGTTTAATTGAAATGCACTGGTGAGGCACAGGGCAGCAGAGGGTGGGGAGATATTGTTTTAATATCAGTGCAGCTTAGCGCAACACTATAAACGTTTATGGAAATGCAGAGTTTATATGCAGAGGGTGCACCTCTCTGCAAGACTCTGCTGTCTGCATGCACAACACATATTTTCATCTTACCTCTTTCACTTTGAGTGGAAAACATCCAGTCGGCCTGCTATGATTACTCAGTTTCCTGAGGTATATGTGCTGTACAGGGGGGCTATGATCCGGGCTGTTTATTAACTGGGCCTATAATTCTCATAGTGCTATCATCATAACTGATGTCAAGAGAACAGAGAAAGCTTTAATTAAAGATACACTGAAAGTGCATGAATATTGCATTAAATTTAGCAGTGGCACCAGATGCACTCCAGTGTAACATTGCCACTGTGACTCAGATGAGTTTTGATGAGGTGTCAGAGTTGAGACTAGAGTTTCTTTAATTCATGCTGCTCGCTCAAATGAGAATTCCAAGTGGAGTGCAATGGGTCTATGGGGGAGAAAGACGAAAACCCCCTAGTCTTAGCTACTCTAAAGAATGAGGTACTCAGCTCATTGATGTAGCTACAGAAGTGCTGCATATTTTATATCTGAAAGCTACTCAGGTATGAGGATCATTTTTGTCATAGTTTTTGTGCAAATGTAAAATGGCACTGCAGACATCTTATTTCTTTTGTTGTTATGGGAATAGTAATGGAATGTTAGAGGTGTGTCGAAGAATGACGTTCGTCCTGATGTATTTCGTAGCATTTGGAAGGTTGGAGTTTTTTTTAGGCCGTCAGTGCTTCTTGAAAGCTACATGCCTTCTCTTTTTGCGGAAGCCATCAGAGAGTTGTTTGCATGCTCTCCATCTTGTAAGGCGTGACGGTTAGTGAGGCGAAATCCTATTAGGGGAGGTATGAAATGAGCCATTATGAAACATAACTCAGCAATGCTTACTACCCGACGCAGCAAATCATTCACTATGGAGTTTTACGGCATCTTTATTCCTTCCTTTTCTCATCAGTACAATCAAAGATCCCTGCTAAGACAATAAAAGACCTTTTAAAATGTTATCTATTAGCAATAACTTGAAATTACATTTAGCTTAAAATTTATCCCAAGAGATTGTGCAGCAAATTACATCTTCAATGTTTTCTCTTTTTATTATCTAAATTTCATCAAACTTTTCCAGATTAGGTTTAAATATACAGGATTTGAACCATATCCAGAGAAAAAACTCCCTCCTACACATTCCATTTGTGGTTCAAAACCTATAGTACCTACTAAGTAGACGATCTTACCTTAATCAGCTAAAACAAGTGAATATTGCTGGGTAAACGCCCTCTAAATCTAGGCCTTCCCAGCTCATCGGGATGCAGCTTAATCATCTTTCAAGGTAAAGTAAATCCACACCTTTGCCACTCAGCAATCCAATCAGTAAATGCTGAAGGGACACCATGGCTGCACCTCAGATAAATCGCTAATGGAGAGCATGTTAATGCTGTAAAGGATGCATTTCTGTAGTTGCTGTCTTGTAGTTTTGTTGTTTGTTTTAAATCTTCTTTTGCTCCATTACTAAAAACTGGTCTAGCTGATCGGTACCTTGAAAGATCATGATAAAATCTCTCACAGTACCCTTCAATTTAGAATGGGGAGTTGTATCCTTTTTTAAACACAAGGAGCAGCTTGATGTGCATCTGCTATATTGGAGAGCAGGGGTGGGGGTCAGCCTTTAACTGGCCAGTCTTAAATGATCTGTTCAGTGAGGGGCATGCGGCTAGGAGAGGATTACACTGCTGTTGTGATGTTGAACCCTTGAATGGAGGCGGATTAGAGGGGTCTTAACAGCAAACCTAATTACAAGCAAACTGTTTTCCAAGCCCTCAAAGCCATATCTATCACCTCTAAGGTCATTCATCCAATGAAAGGATCAGTGGTGCAGACAAAACATGGCAGGAGAAGTGGTTGTTCTCAGCAAGACTGCATAATAACAGGCATCCCTCACATGACTTTTGTGATAATACATCCATTCGCAGACATGTTGTACCGTTTTTGAAGGATTTTGAGAGTGGGGTTACCATCACAGTATTGGACATCACAAGGACTGCTCTGCTCTCACTCAGAGATCCTATAAGACCTGTGTAATTCCAGCAAACCCGCAGAATAAGTTGTCGAGAAGCGATTTAAGTCGCCGTGCAGTAATTTATTACATTTAGTCATGGTTCGTGTCTAATTTGCTTAACTTCTACAGTATGTTCTCTGACCCAAAGCCTGGTCATTTGCTTATTAATGAATCTTAATGAGAGCTGTTCTTTCATGTCAACCACCCCCCCCTCCCAGCTTTATGCCGCTGTGCGTTCATTTCCCCGTGAGCCGGCCTTTGTCTGCCGCTCTTGTGTTTCTCTCAGGATTGATTTCTGTGGCCTCTGTTGTGGCAAGGTGACCAGAGGAGAATTAATGGATAGACGCATCTTGATGGTAATTATACAGAATCAAATGGCAGCACAATGAACAAATGTATGACATTGCATTAGCAGAGCTTTAGCAGTCGCTCTAAAACACCCGATAGGCTTGATGACTGTAATTTCTTCTGCTGTACATTGATTGTGTGTCAACATGACTTTGTGATGCATGTGCAGAGTTGTAGTAATTTCAGGACAATGTGCTACAGGGTCACAATGAAATTCATCAGTCTTTATTATCTGCCTTCTCATCTTGCTCTGGTATTATTTGAGATTAATTACAATTTGTGAGACATGGCAGAGGAATTGGTTATAGGCCTGTGCGTCAGATTGATGGGCTCCATAGAGAGAAAGAGAGATGTGTATTCATACACAATGTGTTTTAATGAAGATGAATGTCGAGTCCCAGCTAATATGCGAAAGGGAAGATAGATTAGAGTGATGTTGTATTAGTAAGTGAATGGGAATGATTGCCAGATGATCACAAATACTGACGCAATTTTCAGCAGTAGCCTGCTGAGGAGCAAATCATCTCATTAATCTCTAATTGCGAATGAGAAGGAAGTGCTACAATTCTGAAATTATTTGGTGCCTAATGAGAAGTTAGTAAGTTCACGGCTTCAGATATGTCTTGCCTAATCATTTGACAGCGATGCGGACAAGTGTGGACTGGTTAGGGTGCTGTAGCTTGAGGCTTTGGTCTCTCTTCTGGTGAAACATTTGAAAGGCTATGTAATGACGGCCTTTCTCCACAGGGGAGCAGTGTGATGTCTGTGAGACTCATCAGAACTCACAGTCCCTTATGTAATTGTCAGCCTGGCGTACATTACGGCCAGAGTATAACAATTCTCCAGAGGAGAGGGGTCTGTCAGGGGTCACTGTCTGCCAGGAATTAGCGGTTATTGTAATGAGATGGATGTGTAATGCAGTGCACTTAAAGCTGTTGTAAATGCTCTTCACTTTACTTGCCTGGGCTACCAGCTTTGGTGCATCACAGTGTCAGAAAAATCTCTACCGCAATACTTCTGGCCTTTCAAGGCTCACGGTGTGCTCCCTGTGCCTCATTCCCGCATGAAACTGCGACTGGGTTGAAATGAAGCGACAAAACAACAAAAAGCTTTTAGAGAAAAGACTTCATGCCATATCTGATTAGTCTGTAAACACACGTGCTTGATCATTTTTATTTACTTTTTGCTTTTCTGATCCCCAAAGATATTAAAAAGGAAAACACTGAAGCATAAACTGTCAAAGCTTGGTTTAAGAGTTTTAAAAAAGAATGCTTCTTCTTTGATAAATGTCAGTCACACACAGCCACACGTTCTCTGTTGTCAGGGAGCAATATCAAAGGTCCTATTTCTGCATCTGGCTGTCATCTCGGGCCTTTGATAAATGAAGAATTGTCTCAGCCTCTCAGCTCTCCCACGTGTGCAGTGCTTGCGATGCCTCTGCCTCGCCTTGTGTAGACATAAGGAGGCAGTGATCTGAATACTTTCATTTTAGAATCCTTCGTATCAAAATATGTACTTTTTTTTCCCTGTCCTGCTGCAGTTGTTGCAAACTGGCAACTGTAATGCATGGCCTCATATGGGGGAATGTAGGTCATCCCGGTCCTTGTCCCTTCTCTTTTGTCACTTGAGACAGTTATATTTAGCCTCTCTTTCTGAGTTTTTGGGCACAGAGATTGGGTGTCAGGACTGACTGTCTCATAGGACAAGCAGGGGCTAAATATACATGCTGTTACCATGAATGTTGGGTTATGTTCATCTTAACATACCCAAGGCCTCTCAGGTCTATCTGCTGTGACAGACACTCGTGATATACTGTCTTGTCCCACTTTTTCACCTGTGTGAGGTTTTCCTTTTTTGAGTGGTTTCCCCTCGGCTGGCTTTGGCCCATGGTTATGAAATTTTAACTGTTCTGACAAAAAGATCCCAACACCAATTTGTTTTGTGTATGCTCAGTGCCTGTTTTTTTTCTTCTTTTTCACACCTTCATGTGAGGGTTTCTCAGTTTTTCACTTTTAAAGTGTCTGGAGCAACACCTAACAGAAAAAGATATCTCTCCTGAGAGTTTTCTGGGCTCAATTGAGGAAGGTGGCAGATCATTATTTTACTGAGACCTGAGTACAGCTGATAGACAGCTGTGTGTGTGTGTGTGTGTGTG